>JAWPHD010002226.1:0-267914 GCA_037043455.1 Cyrtodaria siliqua
CTGATGAAGGCGTAAGCCGAACGCGCTTGGGTTTTTATAAACTGTAGCACTGTATACATGTTTTTTGCCCCATCTATTAATTTATTCCAACATTTTCGTATCCCCTCGGGGATCCAGTGCTTTTTGAAAGGTAATTTGTAGATTTATGTATTTTCTCACCCTTATATATGTATATATATATATACATATATATGTATATATTTGTAGTGTAATTTTGCCGTCATTAGGCGGGTTAGTTTCTTTAAATAATAACCGTGCATATATGTTACACGTACATATATGTTACACGTGCATATATATTACACAATAAGAGGAAACTGACGTTGCAGACAATTCCTATCTATTGAACAAAAACAGAAACTTCCACTTCCGATGTTTTTTGCTGGTATTTCCATATCACACTTAAGTGAGTACTAAACATCCGATTAAACAATTTTAAATTTGCCAAGCAATAAACTTTTATGGATAATATGGAAATGTTAAAGGGAGATAATTTGATGATTGTTGATAATCAAAAGCTGCCATCTACACATTCTGTGTTATGATTTTGTGTGATTTTTTTTTGTAAGGAACATATAGAGAATATTGTCTCTGACAAATTCTGGTAATTTTCGTAGATTTCATTTGTTTTTGTGGCCATAATGCATGTTTTAAAAAAAAGGGGGCTAACTCCCTTGTGTACTAAACCTTTCAAAAACATCTTTGTTTGGACTATTGTCTATCTAATTATTCTTAAAACAAATTATTTTTTCCTGTTTTGCTATCTAGACAATCGGGATCAACATCAGCGGAAGTTTCTTTGTTCAGTATATATTGTTCTGCACTTGAAAACCAGGCTTTAATGGAGATTTTAATTGATTTGTTTTAAATTACCATACATTGTTCGTGCCGGGGATGAATCGTAATGAAACAATAACCTCGTGGGTAAGATAAACTGTCTATGCCAAACAGTTTAGGAGAATTTCTACATAATTATATATGTAGTTTTCTGTCAGACTAATTACCAGGCATGGTTAATACCGAATGCCGATGGAACAGACAATACAATTTCGAAAATAAACTTGTGATCAAGTTCCAAATCAACATTACACGCGCTTTAGGGGAATATAATTGCCTCATTTCCACAACCCTGCACAATGCAACATACTGGATTTCGCAATGTCGATAATAAGACAAAAGGAACATACACTGTAAGCGTAATTTATATTTGGCCTCGTGAATTTACAAAAGAGGCTTTATATTACACTAAATATATCACACATTCGTTTCAGAGTAGATTGTTTATAGATCTGTTGAAAACACAAACCTCGTTAGGGACCAGGCAATATTTATTGGGGGGGGGGGGGGGGGGGGGGGGGGGGACCGGTGCAAAATGGCATGGGACAGGTACTTTTTTGTCGCGACAAACCATGGGACGATACTTTTTTTCCGCTAGCTTGCCATGGAACGTACACTTTTTTTAAAGTCAAATTCTTTCCCCTCTGAAAAAGCAACTTTAAACAATTACAAAAATATTGAAGCGGTGATCTTAGACCATAAAAGGCCCCCTTACCAAAACATAGGCTTCTGGCGACTCTTTGCTGCAACTCTGCGGCAAACATTGCTGCAAAGCTGCGGCAGACAAGTTTGCGGAGAAGTTGCTGTACACTTTTACCATGCAAATGAAGTATGCGGCAAAGCTGCAGCAAGCAAATATGCACATGAGGTTCTGGTGATGTTCACCACAACTTTGCCGCAGACGTCATTTGCATAGTAAAAGTGTGCGGCAACTTCTCAGCACACTTCATTTGCATAACACTTTTAGCTGTAATCTTCTGGCGATGTTTTGGCGATGTTTGCTGCTACTTTGCCGCAGACCTCATTTACATAGTAAAACAATTTGCAGCAAACTTCATTGGCATAATTGTTTTCTCTGCAATGTTCTGGTGATGTTTTTCAAAATAAATAATGGACTGAGATTATGAAATAGAACAATGGTGCGCCGTTTGTAAAAAAAAAAATATTTTGCTCGAAAACATTTTTTTCTCTCACTATTTAACATGGACTGCACCATATTTAAATAAATTGACACGATTTAAATAAAATGACACGATTTGAATAAATTGACATTATTTAAATAAATGATATCGATTTAAAGTATATCCTCACGATTTAAATATATCCATACGATTTAACTAAATGGTTTTGATTTAAATATTTTAATTTGTGAATACTAAATAAATGGATCTTCGTTTTACTAAATGTGCAACAATTTAACTAAATTCACTATATTTAAATAAGTCGACATGATTTAAATAGCCTGACACTATTTAAATAAATCCTCTCAAAATTAAAATCTGTCATGTTTGCATTGCTCTCATTTTCATGTAGATGTCGAGCGCCGTCATTTCTGCATTACTGTCATTTTCATGGAGATATTGAACGCTGTCATTCCGCATTACTCCCATTTTAATGGAGATGTCGAGCGCTGTCATTTCTGCATTACTCTCATTTTCATGGAGATATCGAGCTCAGTCATTCCTGCATTACTCCCATTTCAATGGAGATGTCGAGCGCTGTCATTCCTGCATTACTCTCATTTTCATGGAGATGTCGAGCACTGTCATTTCTGCATTACTCTCATTTGCATGGAGATGTCGAGCGCTGTCATTCCGCATTACGCCCATTTTAATGGAGATGTCGAGTGCTGTCATTCCTACATTACTCCCATTTTAATGGAGATGTCGAATGTTGTCATTCCTACATTACTCCCATTTCAATGGAGATGTCGAGCGCTGTCATTCCTGCATTACTCCCATTTTCATGGAGATGTCGAGCACTGTCATTTCTGCATTACTCTCATTTGCATGGATATGTCGAGCGCTGTCATTCCGCATTACGCCCATTTTAATGGAGATGTCGAGTGCTGTCATTCCTACATTACTCCCATTTTAATGGAGATGTCGAATGTTGTCATTCCTACATTACTCCCATTTCAATGGAGATGTCGAGCGCTGTCATTCCTGCATTACTCCCATTTTCATGGAGATGTCGAGCACTGTCATTTCTGCATTACTCTCATTTGCATGGAGATGTCGAGCGCTGTCATTCCGCATTACGCCCATTTTAATGGAGATGTCGAGCGCTGGCATTCTGCATTACTCCCATTTAAATGGAGATATCGAGTACTGTCATTCCTACATTACTCCCATTTGCATGGAGATGTTGAGCGCTGGCATTCTGCATTACTCCCATTTAAATGGAGATGTCGAGTACTGTCATTCCTACATTACTCCCATTTGCATGGAGATGTTGAGTGCTGTCATTCCTACATTAATCCCATTTATGGAGATGTCGAGTGCTGTCATTCCGTATTATTGCCATTTTAATGGAGATGTCGAGTGCTTTCGTTCCTCCATCACTCCCATTTGCATGGAGATGTCGAGTACTGTCATTCCTACATTACTCCCATTTGCATGGAGATGTCGAGCACTGTTATTTCTGCATTACTCTAATTTTCATGGAGTTGTCGAGTGTTGTCATTTTTGGATTACTCACATTTTTATGGAGATGTCGAGGCAGTCATTTTTGCATTATTCCCATTTTTATGAAGATGTCGAACGCTGTCATTTTTGCATTACTCCCATTTTCTTGGAGATGTCGAGTGCAATTATTTCTGCATTACTCCCATTTTTATGAAGATGTCGAACGATGTCATTTTTGCATTACTCCCATTTTCATGGAGATGTCGAGCGCTGTCATTTCTGCATTACTCTCATTTTCATGGAGATTTCGAGCACTGTCATTTCTGCATTACTCCCATTATCATGGATATGTCGAGCGCTTTCATTTCTGCATTACTCTCATTTTTATGGAGATGTCGAGCACTGTCATTTTCTGCATTACTCACATTTTCATGGAGATGTCACTAACTGTAGCAGTCCATTAGGCACCAATGGTGCCTGGATATCTAAGAATCAGACAAACCAACAAACGTATATGTACACATATCTACCTATTGAGATCATACTTATCATATTATTTTGCACTTGGGATACAATTTTAATTGTTCTGGTTTTAAATGTTGGATTTATCATGGTGTTTGGTATTTAAAAATGTTCTTGCAATGAACACAATTAAATAAATGTTTAAAAATAAGGTTCCACGAAAAGAATTACACTTGGCTAAATTACTAGTTCAAGTGGTACGTCCTTCGACATAAAATGCAAATTTCACTTTAGTATACTTACATAATGATTGAAATTTGCTTCAAACATGTATTCAGCATCATTAGACAACGCCATACAAGTAGTAAGTAACTGGAAATCATAAAATTCTGTATAAAGTCTAAGTTTTGCGATGATGTTTTGTCTAACAGAGTCTTCAGATACAGCAGATCAGAATGTAAAAGTTTGTCGTGATGTTTTGTGAATTAAGAAACGGCACATCTGAATTTAAAGATTGTGGTGATGTTACGACGTGCAATAAAAAAAAAATCGGATCGGTAAAAGTTGTCGCAATGTTGTGGCGAACAAAAAAACATGCAAGTAAGTTTGTGGTGATGTTATGGTGAACGTTCCAAATAAATAAATGTTGATGGCGAATGTATAGCTTTTTGGCGAGTTTGCGGCAAATTCGCCAAAGATTACCATAATGTTTGCGGCAACATCACCGCTAGTGGCGAACATTGCCGAACAATTAAGAGTTGTTATGGTGAAAAAAAAGTGTTCGCTGCAAGCTTGCAGCAAACCTCATTTGGTAAGGAGGGTGCTTATGGACCAGGCAATATTTATCTGGGCATTGGGAATGGTGCAAAATGGCATTGGACAGGTACGTTTTTTTCGCGACAAACCATGGGACGATACTTTATTTTGTTTGCTTGCCATGGGACGTACATTTTTTTTATATAACATTTTTATTTGCACCGGTCCCAACTCCTCGATAAATATTGCCTGGTCCCTTAGAATGCTAGGAAACTTACTTGATCATGAAACCAAATATGCCTGCTAATTAACAAAGAAATTGAATTGAATATCTTTCTAAGAAATATTCAGTTGTTTACTACCACTGGAATAAATGTCAACATTTGAAAGCAATCTGTAAAAAGCCAACGAAAGATTATTCCAACTACAAGTGTTGTCAGTTATAGGCAATGAGTACAGCAAATCAAATTCGAAACAATGCCTTAACTCTACATAAAAATCCTGTTGTCAGGTGTATAAGAACAGTATATGACATTATATCATAGTCACTAGCGGATTAAGACTTGGCGTGCGTTATTATTTACGTAATTTCCGGTAAAGATATATTGATGTGAGCTGTGCATTTAAAAACTGAGTCAGTACTTATAGATGAAACTTGACACTTGTTGCAAATGGTATCACTTACTGATTAAATCAGCAAAAAAAAGGTGGGGTGCATAGGGTGGGGGTCATGGGACATGTAAATAAAGATATATCTGCCAGAGTGTCCTCTAAAGTATAATACAGGGTCTATTAATTTTACTCTCCTCTTAATTTTTAATTACAGAGTCCTTCCAAGTTTCCTTAATACATACACTGCTGGGCTTAATGAAAATAACATTGTTCCAGGTAAGTGTTAATGCAATAGCTTCAACAGATTCACGCAATTTGACGACTTTGTCGGGAAGATGTTGCATCAAATTGAAAAGTATGTACTAATTTCGTTTGTTTCCGCTTCCTAGCTGTCATTGATGGTCCCTGTATATCAACGATGAAATGCATGTATAGTATAATGGATGTATAGTATAATGGATGTATAGTGTAATGGATGTATAGTATAATGGATGTATAGTATAATGGATGTATAGTGTAATGGATGTAGTGTAACGGAGGTATAGTATAATGGGTGTATAGTATAATGGGTGTATAGTATAATGGGTGTATAGTATAATGGGTGTATAGTATAATGGATGTATAGTATAATGGGTGTATAGTATAATGGGTGTATAGTATAATGGATGTATAGTGTAATGGATGTAGTGTAACGGAGGTATAGTATAATGGGTGTATAGTATAATGGGTTGTATAGTATAATGAAGGTATAGTATAATGAAGGTATAGTATAATGGGTGTATAGTATAATGAATGTATAGTATAATGGATTTATAGTATAATGGGTGTATAGTATAATGGATGTATAGTACAATGGGTTTATAGTATAAGGATGTATAGTACAATGGGTGTATAGTACAACGGATGTATAGTATAATGGATGTATAGTATAATGGGTGTATACTATAATGGATGTATACTATAATGGATGTATAGTTTCATCAAAGCGTGGGTAACATCAGTGCATTCTTAACACTTTTTAAACAACGTTTGAAAGAATGTTTTTATACATGAATGGAATACAAGATTAATTGATTCATCCAGAGCGTTGTTTTACCAAATATTTCAAATTTTGAGCTACAACCTTACTTAAATACTGTTAAGAGTAAATGCACACGTCAATCCATTCCAAAACTGTGTGTATCGTATGGTCCAGAAATAGAGTTCATATAGACGAGAGACGAATTAGACATTGTAACATACCCGAAGACAAGTACCATTTTGTTTTATGTTGTCCATTGTATAATGATTTGCGTAATAAATACGTGTAAAGCTTTTATTGTTTAAATTTATAATGCTGTTAAAAAATGTGAAAACGAAATGGAAGTCTTTAATTTTGGATTGTTTATACTCAATGCATTTAAATTACGTAATGCATTATTATATAATAATTAAACTATATTTCCCTTCTTCCAAGTAAAGCTTTTTCTTTTTAGTTATGGATATGCACAAACACGGAATCACTCTCTTTGTATGCTGATGTTCGCTAAGATAAACTAATTTACTGTAGGAATATTGTTTAATAGTGTTCCAAATAATATATTGTAATAGACACAAATCCCTGTGGGATTTCATTATCTGTATTTTGATGAATGTATGTATTGATCATCAGTCATGTGAATCTATGTTTGTATAGTAAATATGTTGCCTCATGGGCCAATCTGGCCTAATGGAATTTTGAAAATAAAAACTTCCAAAAACTTCCATGTACTCC
This sequence comes from Cyrtodaria siliqua, assembly GCA_037043455.1. Taxonomy (NCBI): domain Eukaryota; kingdom Metazoa; phylum Mollusca; class Bivalvia; order Adapedonta; family Hiatellidae; genus Cyrtodaria; species Cyrtodaria siliqua. The sequence continues at coordinate 7,048 of JAWPHD010002226.1, forward strand.
ATGTTAGATAAGAATTACAATATTTCCAGCGGGTTTATATTGTGCGAGATCAAAACCTGGTGTTTGGGACTTGAAACATTTCAAAGCCATTTCAAAGCCACGGGCCTGCGGCCCTTGGTATCGATGAACTTCAAGTCTCTCCCACCAAGTATTGATCTGGGCCAATATAAACCAGTTGAAAATATTTTATTTCTTAAAAATGGATCGAAGCACCATGGATACATTATTTGTTATATTATACCGAATCTCTCTCTCTATAAATATATTAACACATACGTCGAAAACAAGGGTACATTCTCAAATAACTACGTTCTTATTTATACAACATTGCTATAACTATACTCAATTAAATACCGCCTATATAAAGTCGTCAGAAATCATTCAATATAATCTTTTTCAGATTAAATACTGTAACAATCCACCTCGCTATGTGTCATGAACTAAACTCGCACTCACTACAACGCCGTCCACACCTCGCTATGTGTCATTAATTAAACTCGCACCTAACTACAACTAACTACAACGCCGTCCACATGTGTCATGAACTAAAAACGCACTAACTACAACGCCGTCCGCGCTATTTCAACACTATTACATAAACAACAGTATTTTCCGCAACACTTACTAATATAAAATATATATAGACTTGAATCAGTATTATTATTTTTACTGGTCCTTTGGGATAAACGAATCAAATTTAAGTGGCTTTGAAGTAGAATACTGCTTAAGCCGGTGCTGGTCTTCTACTACTTGAATTAGGTATCGATTTCAGTAAATCTTTCTCAGCATACGAATACAGCTGCTTCCAAATTGTTATCGTCACTGATTATTGATTGGTGTTGAACTTTATTAAAGGGACAAAAGGCAATCTTGATTTTTTAAAAGCTCGCGGCGCCCCGTTAGTTTTTCTACATAACTTGCATTTGTTGATGTTAATTATAAGAATAATATAAAGGAAAATGTGTTTGAATATTCCTACCTGCTTGTGTGTAAAGCTATATATGTTTCTCTTTTTGTGCTGTCTGATTAATAAGCAACACCTCTTCAATCATTAAACAGAGTTGATGAAACTTTAACTGAAGCATCTTCAAAAGAGTTTGAAATAGGTCTGTTCCACTGCTACTTATTCTCATGAACTACTAATCAGATTTCAATAATAAAAATCATCTAACAGTAAACCCTTTCTTCTAATGTAAATTTACATTGCTAACAACTGAGATTACCTTCACAGACGCTCCAATTGCTATTATATTATCATTAAGTTTTCTTTTTGTTCATAACTATACTAATTTACCAATTCTCATATTCTAACCATTATCTTTTCCCGATTCCTCACATTCTAATCATAAAACAGCATACTATTTCATATTCATATTATAACATTATACAACACAGCTGCCAAAATTAAAGACATGGTCATTTTGTCTCATGATGACTAGTTTATCTAGTGCTCAAATCGTTCATGATAAATGTGCTTTGATTGTTGACAATTACAACTAAATTTGTTTAACATCTACACACTGTTCGTTTATTTTTTATCATATTCATTCCCCTTACTACCACAGTTCTGACCGGCTTGTGATACTTTGTAACACTGTTTTCTTGAAGTTCATTTGGACGACACAGCAAACTGAATAAGTCGTGGTAAGGCTTCACACTCGGCAAACTAAGCGAAACTAATCAATAGTATCATTACTCTTGTGTGTGTTTGCTGCTTTCGAGGGATGCCCTTTTCAGTATTTGTTGACATTCACACAAGCGTTTGTTTAGTGTTTTATGGCGGCTGCAAAAAGTCGGCAGACTACACATCAGTAGCGTTCTTGCTTGCAGATCCTTTACGATTATCAAGCCCAATGTGTGTGGTTAAAGTAGAATTCCGATTATGTCGTAGCTAGGGGGCGTGAGAGGTGTTGCAAATAATATTACCTCTCATGAACAGACTCAGTAAAACCGAGTCTGATATGTTTCTCTCTTGTTTGCAAGGGATCCCCCTTTTTCAGTATGTATCCATTTAACAACTTAAGCAGCATGACAAAAATAACTGAGGATTTTTACAGCCGAAACTAATCAATGAATTGAATAATCCTATGAATGCTTCAGAAAATAAAATAAAAATAAGTAAGTGATTTCTTGTCGCTACTGACATCATTTCCTATTGAATGTTCAGCTAATGATGTACGTTCACTGACACATGCCTATAGACCTAGACAAATTGAAAATGGCAGCGTGTCGGTTTACCAAGATTGATTCAAATAAAAGGAAATTAAGTTTGGACGAAAGCCATATCGTTTGCATTTTATTATTATTTTTTTTTGTATTTTCACATGAAGAAACAACAACAACAAAAGAAAAACCTTTTGTGTGTGGAAATACATTTACAGTTGAAAGGAACAAAAAAGGAACAAAATGTACTTATTGTTTATTTCAAATCGCAAACTTTTAAATAAAGATCTTATAAATAAAAAGTATATTTTCAATTTTCAACTAAACATAAATATATACCAAGAATAGATAGAGTATAGTATCATAGAGTCAGTTGATTTTAACATCGAGACAGGCGTTGCCCTTCAAGGTGTTTAAATCAACAAACGAGATGCGACTATACTCAATTTGTTTTGTAGCATGTCCATTTCATCTGTCTGCCATACTCTAACTTCCTATAACTGGTATTTGGAGTACACCAGTAATTGTTATTTTCAATTAAATGAATTACAACTGTGCAGATACAAAGAAAAAGTCAGCGACCATGCTACATAACAGTTACTGTAGTAATAACAAATAACACACCAGTCACAACAGTTGAACACATTTCACTATCTGTTATTTTCCGCGGCGGCAGTGGATCAGGGCCGTAGATCGGTCTTCTGCCTTCAAGTCAGAAGCGCATGAGCTTCGGGTCCCTTTTTTTTTTTTGTATAATTATTATTGTTAACCGTATAGGTAAGATGTGCCCTTATTGTCGTCTAAACTATAATCTATTGTACTATTACTTGAATTGGTCTATGTCCCCTTGTCCTACATGAATTGGAGCAACTATGTTTGTCCTCCTTCAATTGGTTTATATCCTTCTGTCCTTTTTAAATTGGTATATTTATTATTTGTCCTATCTGAATTTGTATATACATATATTTGCCCTGACTGACCTTTTGAATTTTTTTCTAAATTAGTAAATTAGTATAAATCGTATCTGTTTTACCAGAATGTGCATATATATTTATTGAAAAATATTTAGATTTTAAACCGGCTTTGGGGTAGATCGTACTGAGTATGGCGTTATGTTTTCTAAAGAACATTTTCTTAAACGATGCCGTGATAACAGCTCTCCGTGGTAGAGTTTTATTTGCAGGTGTTAATCAGTCTTGACAAATGTGAATCAATAAAGGAATTATTTAGGGTTGATAAAACAAACAACTTCATTTAGAAGGACTTTGTATTATCTGTCTTACTATCATGTAAACACGTTATACAGTAATTCGTCAACAGCTTTGATCAGTCTCATAGCCATTGCAGAGCAGATTCGATGGAATTGGCCAGACCAGTTTGGTGAAAGTCATTTTGTTGTTATGTTAGGACAGACAGACAGACAGACAGACTTTTTATTCAGACTTGTACAAAGTACATCGTCTACAATACATACATATTAGCATATATGATGTCAACGTATATATACAAGTAAATGGTGAAATATATACAAATGGTATAATTAATCATTTCATTATTATTATTATTATTATTATTATTATTATTATGTAGTATAGTAAATAAGAGTAGGAGGTTGAACTAAGTAACTACCTTTCAATAGTTAATAAAGCGATTCTTAATACAATTGATTCTTTAACATATGACGGAAGTTTTATTATTTCTTGTCATATGATTTCAATGGTGAAATATATACAAATGGTATAATTTATCATTTCATTATTACTATTATCATTACTATGTAGTATAGCAAATAAGAGTAGGAGGTTGAACTAAGTAGCTACCTTTCAATAGTTAATAATGCGTTTCTTAATATAATTGATTCTTTAACATATAACGAAAGTTTTATTATTTCTATCTTGTCATGTGATTTCAGTAACTCCAAATATTTGAAAACAGAAGGGCTTTGTAATAACAACGTTTTAAGTATTTCTTTCTAATATCAATATAACAAGGACAAATACATACAAAATGAAATTCATCTTCTATATCTAAACTATTACAAATTACGCAATATCTTTCTTCACGAAGTGTTCTATTGTTGGCATATCTACCAGTCTGTATTCTGAGTGGATGTACAGATAGTCTAAGTCTAGTAAAATATAGACGTAAACTTCTTGGCAAAATATCTAAATATGTTTCATATTCCAAACTAGTTTTAATATCTTTGTACAATGTTAACACAGAACTGTTGTTTAAGGTACCACACCAATTTTGTTTAAAGGCATCTAAAACTCTAATTCTAAAGTCATACAAAAATACGTCACTGTTTATATAAAAAGCATTATCGAATACATAAGAAAAACCGTAATCATCCAGTAATTTCTTAACACTGCTAACCCAGTTCGTTTTTCCGCTATTACAGTCCTGTAAAGCGTGTTCATACACAGTCTTTAGAATGATATTGTCAGTATTTATTACTTTCAACCAATATTTCATAATTCTTATATATCTATTAACATATAGGGGATATCTTCCAAGTTCACCATACACATCTGCATTGCATGTATTTGGTAGTACCTTTAATAACCTTTTGCAAAATTTTAAATGAATTCTTTCAATTTCTTTAGATTTAGTATTGCCCCAAATCTCAGATGCATAACTAAGAACAGACACAACAAAGGCATTGAACAACTGACATAAAGTTTTAGGACTCAAATCATATACTTTACATTTACATAATAGAACATTCATTGCCTTAAGAGCTTTACCAACTAAATGCTCCCGATTAAGAGCGAAATTTCCAGTTTAATCGAAAACATTCCCTAAATAGTTAAAATCAATTACTACGTTGATAACGTCTCCATTGTAGGTCCAATGCTCATTGGCTAATAATCCGCCACGTTTACGAAAAACCATAATTTTAGTTTTGGCAATATTTACTTTAAGTCCCCATAAATCGCAATAATTATTTGATGTATCTAAATGTACTTGTATTTCAGCAGGTGTTTTTCCTACAATGGCCATGTCATCCGCAAATAGCAATAACATTAGTACTATATCATCTAATTGCAAACCTGAATCTATATTATTTTGCAAATATAACTCCAAATCTTCAACAAAAACAGAAAACAAAAGAGGGAACATTACCTCCCCTTGACGTAAGCCAACAGCATAATTAAAATAATCAGTATAATTAGCACAGGATTTGACACATGATTTGACTTTTTGGTACATATTGCGTATAATTCTAAGTAATTAGAACGATAGGACGATTAGGACGATTACATACTGAGATGACAGAGCTGGGACACTGTCATTGAAATATAACTCTGACTGGCATGATGCTTAAAAACACGAACCCGCCAAATAACAAAAAAATACACTACAAAACCGTTAATCTAAACTCTATCCAGGTGTTTTGGTCAAATAATAATGTATATGTGCCATTAAAAGTATAGGATTTTTTTCACGGGTTCTTAAAATAACCCGTGATTGAATATGCGTAAATGAATTATGAGGTGGTAACTAATTCAACGCTCCCGTTTTGGGTTTCGCCTGGCTGGTTAAAGTCGTTTTTTCGTGTCTATAGAGTTTGGATTCTCAAAATATATATACTTCGTCGTCAGTAGGTTTAGAAACGGTGTACATATGTTGTAATATGATGGCTGTTGTTGGCGGGATAGCTTCTTTAAGGCTTTGGGAAACTGGTAAGATGGCTACTGATTAGATGGCTCTGACTGGCCTGATGCTTAAGTTCCATAATACTTGAATATACTGTCTTTCATCTGCTTGGTTGAAGAAGCAATCCCGCCAACACTAGCCGATTTTACAACATATGTACACCGTTTAAAATTATAAACCTACTGATGACGAGGTATATATGAAACTTCCATATCGTGAGAAGCCAAAACCCCATAGACACACAATATAAACGGCTTTAACCAGCCAGGCTAACTCCCAAATCTGGAGCGTTGAATTAAGAGTTACCAACTCATGACGATTAATTCATTTTACGCATATTGAATCACATGTTGTTCAAGAGGTAAATATACATTATTATCTAACCTGGATAGAGTTTTGATAAACGTTTTTTGTAGTGTAATTGTGCCGTCATTAGGCGGGTTAGTTTCTTTAAATAGTAACCATCGGGCCGGCGTGCATATATTTTACACGTTAAGAGGAAACTGATTCCTTGTAGTTAGTTTTTAGCTCTACTGGCCAAGGGACAGCAGAGCTTATGGGATGGTGAGTTGTCCGTCGTCCGTCGTTAACTTTTATCTTGTGAACAATCTAGGGCCTTCATTTTTCATCCTATCTTTACCAAACTTTAACAGATCGTTACTATCAATGAAAGCTCGGACAAGTTCGAAAACCAGCCAGATCGGTATAATTTCACCGGAGTTATGGCCCTTGTTTTGCTAAAAAAAATGCTATTTTCTGCCTTGTGAACGCTCTAGCACCTTTATTTATTATTTGATCGTTACCAATCTTGCATAGATTGTTAATACCAATTATAGCTCAAACAAGTTTGAAAACCAGCTGAATCGGATCAGTAACACCGGAGTTATGGCCCTTTTTTTCCCCTGAAAAATGCTATTTTCTGCCTTGTGAACACTCTAGGGCCTTCAATATTAATCGTATCTTTACTTAACTTTGCCAGTGTCTTTATATCAATGAAAGCTCGAACAAGTTCGAAAACCGGCAAGATCAAAATAATTTAAACGAAGTTATGGCCCTTGTTTTGCTGAAAAATGCCATATTAAGCCTTGTGAACACTCTAGCACCTTCATTTATTATTTGATCTTTACCAAAATTGTACAGGTTGTTAATATCAATAAAAGCTCGGATAAGTTAAAAAAACAGCTAGATCGAACTATTAACAGCGGAGTTATTGCCCTTGATTTAGTTAAAAATGCTTTATTTTGCCTCGTTAAGACGATAGGGGCTTCATTGTTCATCCGATCTTTACCAAACTTTATCAGATTGTTAATATCAATGAAAGCTTGGACAAATTTGAAAACCATTTATATCGGACCAGTAACAGCGGAGTTATGTCCCTTGATTTAGTTCAAAATGCTATATTTTGCCTTTTTAAGACTTTATTTTTTATCCGATCTTTACCAAACTTTATCAGATTGTTAGTATCAATAAAAGCTCGGTCAAGTTTAAAAATCAGACAGATCGGACCAGTAACAGCGAAGTTATGGCCCTTGATTTGTTAAAAATGCTATAATTTGCCCCGTCTTACGATAGGGCCTTCATTTTGCATCTGATCTTTGGCAAATGTGACTTTCTTTTTTTTATATTATATATATATATATATATATTATTTTTTTTTCTAAATTGTTTTTTTTTTTTTTTTTTTTGGTGTTGTTTTTAAATTGTTTATTTATTTATATTTTTATTTTTTATTTTTTTTAATTTTCTTTTAGCTCTATGTTGGACCAGTCGGACCAGTAATAGAGGAGTTATGGCTCTTGATTTAGTTAAAAATGCTATATTTTGCCTCGTTAATACGGTAGGGCCTTCATTTTTCATCTGACCTTTACCAAACTTTACCACATTCTTTAGTTATGGACCTTGATTTAGTTGATAAGCTGTATTTTGCCCAGTCTCTCGCTTCATTGATGTTATAAGAGCCATGTTAGCCAGTAGAGCGTCCACAGGCCCTCTTGGGCCTCTTGTTTTAATACAATTCCTATCTCCTATCTTGTATATATATTGCTCTCACTGTTGTAACTTGATATATGATGGTAGATATGCATTGTTTAATCTTATTAAAATAACCAGCAGCGTTAGACTTGTGTTCCTTTTTGATAGCATCCTAACACGAAACACAACATAATGGAGATGTGAATTGATTGTTTTAAATTAACATACATTGATCGTGCCGGTGATGAAACTGTAATGAAACAATAACCTCTTGGGTCAAGGTCAAGCAGTTTAGGAGAATTAACTAAATGTAACTTTTTATGTCAGATTAATTTCCATGACATCATGCCAGCCAGGCATAGTTAATACCGAGTGCCGATGGAGAGCTTTAATAAACCTTATTTACCCAAGGTTTTCTCTCCCACATAGGTCTCTTTACATTTCTGATTATATTATAATGTTAGTTTGTGTCAAGCCTCGTGTCTTTACAAATCCTTATTGTAACCTCATGTTGTCATGATATGTATGCATGCTTTGGGAGAATAAAGATATTTGTATGGTATTGATGGGAAAGACCATACAATTCGGAAAATGAACTTGTACTACCACTCATGAACAGTCTCAATCAAACCGAGACTGTCCATTATCATACTCTTTTGTAATCAAGTTTCAAAGAAATATTACACGCACTTTAGGGGATATAATGTCCTCATTTCCACAACCATGCACAATGCCACATGGGAGTCATATTGGATTTCACAATGTCGATAATAAGACAAAAGGAACATGCATAATAAGTGTAATTTATAGTTGGCCTCATGAATTTACACACCATTTGAGGCTTTATATTACACTAAATATATTAAACATTCGTTTCGGAGTAAATAGATCTCTTGAAAACACAAACCTCGTTAGAATGCTGGGAAACTTACTTTATCATAAAACAAAATATGTCTGCTATTAACAATCAACAAGGAAACTAGGATTGATTCTGGATACATCCCGAGATGTTTATTATTTTGTATGTGTTTCTTTAGTTAGTTTCTCTGGATGTGGACTTTATTGTTAGAGAATTCCTTTTGATGGGATGTAGTTTTGTTTACACTGTCTTGTCTATTTAGGCGCTGAAGACAGGATAATAGCGAGGACTGTGTGCATATAAAATCGATTCAAGCTAACCAGTAGGCCTTATTGCCTACTGACCGTTCCAAGTCGGTAACCCTGTCTTCACCACCCATTCTGTTGTTTTTTTGTCTTTTTCATTGTATTATCAAGTCCTTGTTTGCAGTACAGTGCGGACCTACGATGCCATTGCGTTCGGACGCTGGGTTTCTATAGGACCCTATATCTCATTTTTGAATATCTTTCTGAGAAATATTTCTTCAGTTGTTTACTACCACTGGAATAAATGTCAACATTTGAAAGCAATCTGTAAAAAGCAAACGGAAGAGTATTTCGGCTACACGTGTTGTTATTGGTAGCCAATGAGCACATCGAATATGTTTCGAAACAGTGCCTTAACTCTAAATAAAAATGTCGGATCAAAATCCTGTTGTCAGGCGTACATCTACACAGGAAAAATATCTAGGCATAAAATTCATATGTTTTACATAAGTGATAAATATGTATTCCACATATGTATTTCATATGAAAGTAACACACATGTAATACTTATGAAAATATATTTTACTAAATAAAATTAAAAACTTAAAAAGGTTGTTAAAACATTTTATACAATATTCTGTATTGTTTTTCAGGCCAAAAAAAACATAGATCTGTTTCTGGTCCAAAATATAAGCGTAGGTCGATTTTTTTTTGTGCCTAAAAAAAAGTTTAGGGTCGGGGCCTTAAAAATATGTGGCACATATGTAAATAACATGATTTATATATGAAAGAAACATGCAAATAATAAGAAAATTACACATATTTGGCACATGTCACATTTTTCCTGTGTAGGAATGATAATAAAAATGTACAGCGTTTAGAAAGAAGCATTCCGTAAAATCATGCTGGAGGAGTTCATGCGACAAGTGCTGTCATTTGTACAAACAATCTAAATCGAAGAACTCTCCAAAAAAGGCGGATCAAAGTGATGTCGCCATCTGCACCTCTGGGCATGATCAAGTGAACAACGCTTGGAAGCAGTTTGTAAAAACAAGTAAGAGAAGTTAAAAAAAGCGACAAAACAGTGTGACGTATAGACTGACCTACCGACCAAAAGCCATATGTTTTCCGGCCTCTTTATGTTGGAGACATACTTGTTTTCCGTCCCTGATTAACGCGTAATAATTAGATGCATTATATTGCAACAAACTTCTCAAAATGTCAATTACGATTGTTAAATACGCTTCACTCTCATCTTCTAAGACAGACATACTGAAGATCGGATACTTTGATCGGTTCTAGAGGAATAGTGAACATATAATTGTCTGTCATCTGCACTAATCTGTGCATATTCATAAAGATTAGGATTTCTCCTATGTATTTAACGACTGGTTCACGAGTTGACTATCATATAAACGGGATCAATTACCAATGTTTATAGACCACTCATACTGAGTATAGTAAGGCTTTGTACCGAAGTTCTGAGAGGCGTAGGATTGTTTGAACAAAAATACAAAAAGTTACCGGAACATAGAATACACATTGCCTTTTAACACATCATTGGCTGGAATGGATAGGCAGGTGTTCGGATACGCTTTAACATATATAGGAGCCTAGGGTGTTAAGTTGTTAATAATTAATAAGGCTATACTGTACGCAGCGATGACCAAATGTGCAGATGAGCAATGATAGATCAATGTTGTATTTAAGGGTTTTACCTCATATGTGCCCACTGAAAAATATTTAAAACAAAATGCCCTCTTGGGCATTTATCGCTCTAGGGCATGTATCACTCTACTTGCTGTATGGAGTCTGCGGTTGCGGGATGGGTGGGAGGAAGGAGGAGAGGGTATTAGTGAATAAATTAGATGTTGTGGCACTTATGACAAAACCCTTTGCCCTGCATTGAGCAAAATGGCAGTCGAACATATAAATTACTGCGAGTTCCTGAAGTTGTACCCATGTAGAGGGGCTCCTTTACACAGGAAGACAAAATCGGTTTAAATTTGTTGTGACTCGAGTGCTTAAATGACCATACCAAATTAGAATAAAATCAAATTTGAACAAGATATGCAATTTGTTTTAACCCGATTACCCTCTATCAGCGGATGGTGCAAAATACGAAAACTTATTGCGCATTTACACGCCCTTAACTAAGAAATACACCACACATGAACTTGAAATCGCAAAGGGTATATAAGGAGTTAACGTGAAAACCCGAAAATCATAATAGTAAATTACTGCAAGTTCCTCAAGTTGTACCCCTGTCCTACCTGAATTAATACATATATTATTTGTCCTACTTTAATTTGTATATGTATTCTTGTCTTACCTGAATTGGTATATGTATTATTTGTCCTACCTGAATTGGTATATGTATTATTTGTCTTACTTGAACTGGTATATGTATTATTTGTCCTACTTGAATTTGTATACGTAGTATTTGTCTTGCTTGAACTGGTATATGTATTATTTGTCTTGCTTGAACTGGTATATGTATTATTTGTCTTACTTGAATTGGTATATGTATTATTTGTCCTACTTAAATTGGTATATGTATTATTGTCCTACCTGAATTGGTATATGTATTATTTGTCCTACCTGAATTGGTATATGTATTATTTGTCCTTCTTGAATTGGTATATGTATTATTTGTCCTACTTGAATTTTTATATGTATTATTTGTCTTACTGAATTAAAATATGTATTATTTGGTCTTATTTAAATATAATACAAAAAAAAACACAGCCTAGAAAGCCACAATGAAGATACTCAATGACTTGACAGAAGCCAGAGCAACAAGAGAATAAACCATTAAGGGCACGACAAGAAAGATCATAGACAAACATCAAACGCCACCGTCCAAATGTGCTTTAGGTAGGCGTCATCATAGGGTCCACTGCCTGTCCGGTCATCGTACAATTAAAGAGGAAAGAATAGTGGCGAACTGTAAAAGGGTCCACCATCAGGCATGCAGTACGTTGAAAAATGATAGGGTCATAACCTCTTTTGATAAACTTTTTAACAAGTTTAACAAAGATAGTATGAAATGAAAGTGACCAAGACCAAGAATCTTACGAAGATTATACATCACCATAGAAGTCAGGTTCTGATAGTCCTTTTCGCGGAAGAGTCCTTAAATTACTTTTATATTTGGAAAGAAGATCAGGGTTACGATAATACAATTTTGCAAAGGTTTTACGAAGTTTATGGTAACGGTAAACCTGATTGAGTAGCTTTTTAGTTATACAAAGATTACGAATATTAAAGTCCTCAACTCGAGTACAAGCTTTTGAAAAACGAATAAGTTGAAACACATACACCCCATAAGTAGTTGCTCGGGGAACATCCCCATCCAAGTGGGGATAATTAACAATGTCAAATTAAAATCATCTCTCTTGTCATAGATTTTGCTAATTATTTCACCAATTTCAGTTGAGAGATCTAAATCAAGAAAAGAAGCGTTATTATCAGATATATTAGCTTTGTTAAGCTAAAGTTCTTTAGGATAGATATTATTAACCATAGTTGAAAAGAAAGGGTTGTTAATGTACAATATGTCATCCAGATACCGAGAGGTGTCATTAAAGGCTTCAATAACATCTGCCTGGGTATCTGGTGAACGACTCAACATGAAATCTCTTTCATAGCAAAATAAAAACAAATCTGCGACAAGTAGTGCACATTTTCGTCAGGTATGGAACCACCGTTTATAGACAAATTGTTCGTATCCCTATGGGTACGAACAATTTGTCTATAAACGGTGGTTCCATACCTGACGAAAATATTATCTAATAGGAAGATGAGTGCTTCAGAAACTTCATAGCAAGTCCACATAGTATAATTGTCTAAACTGCCGTTAGTAAAAAACGCTTTAATATTATTACATGCCAAAAATGTAGTATTTTCTCTAGCGAATGATTTTTGAATAAGAGAAATTAGCTTGTCTTTAATAAGGTGATGTGGTAAGGTTGTATATAGTGTAGAGCTTATTGATGAAACTTGACCTTTATTGAAAATTTTATCAAGAACGTCTCCTGAATTTTTTATAGACCAAAATAAATTAATCCCAGAGGTTTCATAAGTTTTATCACAATATAGTTTAACATGACGTTTAACGGCAGTAAGACAATAAGTTAAAAGTTTGGAGATGTTTATTGTGGTGCAGGCACTAGAATTCGAAATAAAGCGAGCCTTATACGGATTTTTATGTAATTTAGGAATCCAGTACATAGTAGGCAGTTTATTTTGCTTATCGTTTACACCAGCCTTGAAAGTAGTGCACCGAGTGATAAGTGCGGAAACAACATCATTCTCAGTAGAATTAACTGGAGTATACGAATTGGTGCTGCCGAGTTCCAGAGATAAAACATTGACGTAATGTAGGCGTCAAACAATAATTACATTATTAGCTGCTTTATCTGCAGGAACTAAAACAAATTTATTATGAAATTTCTGAATTCCCGATTTAAAATTACAAAAGGATAACCTAGAAGTGGTTTGTAGTGGTAAGATATCATACAGTTTTTTTTTGTTGAATGTTTGACACTAATTTGTGTCATAGGTGTGTGCCACGTAGGGCTGATCATGAGATTTTCCTGAGTGGAAACCAATATTGCATGGCCTGCTTCAGGAAATAGCATGCTCAAGCAAAGTTTCAAAGCTGTGTCTGTTACAGTTACTGAAAAAAGTGCACTTAACATAAAACTTAACGCCGATGAAGGGATGACAATAAGTCGTATTTCTTTCCAAAAACATACTGGCTAAAAAGTGGACATTAACGGAAAACTTAACCCATATACTAAGTTCAAAAAGGGGCATACCTTTTTTGCAGAAAGCAGCACAGAGTTATGAAACCTGACATGTTGGGTCATGTTAGGATGTAGAACAACTGTATAAAGTTTCAAAGTTGTAGCTGTTATATGGACCTATGACATAGCGCCAATTTCAATACTGTAACAGCAATTTCAATACAACACGATATTATGGCCAGTCTTTTACCCTCAACATTTTAGCCAGTCTTTTACCCCGACATTTTTACAACAACAACAACAACAAGTCACGTACTCCTCCATATGAAGCATCAAAAACCAATCCCAATAGAGGCAGCGCGATTCTGGCGCGCCGCCAATTAATTTTCATTTAACAGATATATTATGTCATGAAATATTTGCTGACAGTGTGAAGTTCTGTTTTGTCGTCAGGTTACATTTATTATGGCGCAAACGTTCATAGCAATTCTTTGTTATATTATACAGTGCAGTGGATATTAGATGAAATTAAGAGAGTAATATAGGGTAAAACATGAATAATACTAAAAGACTGTCACAGTTTCAATAAAATAAACAGCAATTTTGTACTAGTAGTTTGGAGACATAAGACTGAAAAACCTTACTACTAGCTGATTTGTATAAAGTACATTTTCATGTTGTCTGCGAACTCTGCATCCAGTGAGAGTTGTTTACATGTGCTATTGAGGCATTCACTGCAACTGACAGGCCTGTATAGCTGGTGTAATTGATAAGACTCACCTCAAATCTCTCCCTACCAGGGTAGGGAATGTTGCCCCATTACCATAATACTTTAATATACTGTATTACATCTGCTTGGTTGAAGAAGCAATCCCGCCAACAACAGCCGAATTTTACAACATATGTACACCGTTTATAAACCTACTGATGACGAGGTATATATGAAACTTCCATATTTTGAGAAGCAAAACCCTATAGACACAATATAAACGGCTTTAACCAGCCAGGCTAACCACCAAAACTGGAGCGTTGAATTAAGGGTTACCAGCTCATGATGATTAATTTATTTTAAGCATATTGAATCACAGGTTGTTTAAGAATATATGTTTAATAGGCATACATACATATAGTATAGTATCTGACCTGGAGACATGGATAGAGTTTTGATAAACGGTTTTGTTGTGTAATGTTGTCGTCATTAGGCGGGTTAGTTTCTTTAAATAGTAACCGTGCATATATGTTACACAATAAGAGGAAACTGACGTTGTAGACAGTTTTCAAATACAATTCCTATCTTCTATCTTTAATATTGTTTTTCACTTGAAAACCATGCTTTAATGGAGATGTGAATTGATTGTTTTAAATTAACATTCATTGATCGTGCCGGTGATGAAATTGTAATGAAACAATAACCTCTTGGGTAAGATAAACTGTCTATGCCTAGGTGAAGCAGTTTAGGAGAATTTACTCAGTTTAACTTTATATGTAAGATTAATTCCCATGACGTCATGCCAGCCAGGAATAGTTAATACCGAGTGCCGATGGAGAGATTTAATAAACCTTATTTACCCAAGGTTTTCACTCCCACATTACTTTTGTTAGTTTGTGTCAAGCCTCGTGTCTTAACAAATCCTTATTGTAACCGCATGTTATCATAATATGTATGCATGCTTTGGGAGAATAAATATATTTGTATTGTATTGATGGAAAAGTCCATACAATTCTGAAAATGAACTTGTAATCACGTTTCAAAGAAATATTACACGTGCTTTAGATTATATAATTTCTTTATTTCCACAACCCTGCACAATGCCACATGGGAGACATATTAGATTTCACAACGTCGATAATAAGACAAAAGGAACATGCACATTTAGTATAATTTATATTTGGCCTCATGGATTTACAAACCATTTGAGGCTTTATATTACACTAAATCTATTAACGAACGATACAAATATCGGACAGGGAAAGCAGCATTCAAGGACGACAGTCAACCACAAAACACAAAAACAAACACGTAAACAGACAAACGAGAAGGCAAAAGTAATAAAACATGCAAACGACATCACAAACACAAAACGATTGACAATAGGGCTAAGCCTTGGAACGGTCAGTGGCAACAAAGGCCACTGGAGGTTTAAACCGGTTCTAGGGTGCTCCAAGCCTCACACTTACCCTACTGTCATCCCATTAAAACAGGACAGTGTAAATAAAGAAATCCCCGCCATGATCTAATCTCTAACCAACAAGGCAACATCAATAGGCAATATAAGTAAAAACACAAACATGCATAGACAAACACCAAACGCCACCGTCCCATTGGGCTTTAGGTAGGCGTCATCATGGGGTCCATCCATAGCCTTCTGGTCATCTTACAATTAAAGAGGAAAGCATAGTGGCGAACTGTAAAAGGGTCCACCACCAAGCATGCAGTGCGTTGCAAAATGATAGGGTTATAACCTCTTTTGATAAACTTTTCAACAAGTTTGACAAAGATAGTATAAAAGTGATCATGACCAAGAATCTTACAAGTTCGTTTCAGAGCAAATAGATCTACTGAAAACACAAACCTCGTTAGAATGCTGGGAAACTTACTTCATCATAAAACAAAATATGTCTGCTATTAACAATCAGCAAGGAAACTAGGATTGAATGTCTTTCTTAGAAATATTTCTTAAGTTGTTTACTATCACTGGAATAAATGTCAACATTTGAAAGCAATCTGTAAAGAGTATTCCGGCTACACGTGTTTTTATTGGTAGCCCTATGATAACGTCGAATCTGATTCGAAACAGTGCCTTAACACGAAATAAAAATGTCGGATCAAAATCCTGTTGTCAGGTGTACATCTAGGAATGATGCTATTTAGAAGCATTCTATAAAATCATGTTGGAGGAGTTCATGCGACAAGTGCTGCTCCTTCTATACGTCATACTGTTTTGTCGCTTTTTTGTAACTTCCCTTAGTTGTTTTTACAAATTTCTTCCAAGCGTTGTTTACTTGATCATGCCCAGATGTGCACATGGCGACATCACTTTGACCCGCTTTTTTTGCAGAATTCTTCGAATTAGATTGTTTGTACAAATGCCTACCGACCAAAAGCAATATGTTTTCCGGACTCTTTATGTTGGAGACATACTTATTTTCGGTCCCTGATTAACGCGTAATAATTAGATGCATTATATTGCAACATACTTCTCAAAATGTCAATTACGATTGTTAAATACGCTTCACTCTCATCTTCTAAGACAGACATACTGAGGATCGGATACTTTGATCGGTTCTAGAGGAGTAGTGAACATATAATTGTCTACCATCTGCACTAATCTGTGCATATTCATAAAGATTAGGGTTTCTCCTATGTATTTAACGACTAGTTCACGAGTTGACTATCATATAAACGGGATCAATTACCATTCATACTGAGAATAGTAAGGCTTTGTATGCATTAATAAATCACAGTACTAAAGACATTTGGACATGCATTGGTTTGGTTTG
This sequence comes from Cyrtodaria siliqua, assembly GCA_037043455.1. NCBI lineage: Eukaryota > Metazoa > Mollusca > Bivalvia > Adapedonta > Hiatellidae > Cyrtodaria > Cyrtodaria siliqua. Next base: position 24,198 of record JAWPHD010002226.1, read on the forward strand.
ATTTTTGAATCGATTACCACATTGATGTGTATTATTTGTCTTACTTGAATATGTATATGTGTTCTTGTCCAACTTGAATTTGTATATATATTATTTGTCTTACTTGAATTGGTATATGCATTATTTGTCCTACTTTATTTGATATATGTATTCTTATCATACTTGAATTGATATATGTATTATTTGTCCTACTTGAACTGGTATATGTATTATTAGCCCTTCTTGAACTGGAATATGTATTATTAATCATATTTGAACTGGTATATGTATTATTTGTCCTACTTGAATTGGTATATGTATTCTTGTCCTACTTGAACTGGTATATGTATTATTTGTCCTTCTTGAACTGGTATATGTGTTATTAGTCCAACTTGAATTGGTATATGTATTATTTGTCCTACTTGAATTGGTATATGTAATTTTTGTCTTACTTGAGTTGGTATATAGATTATTGGTCTTACTTGAATTGGTATATGTATTCTTGTCCTACTTGAACTGGTATATGTATTCTTGTCCTACTTGAACTGGAATATGTATTATTTGTCCTACTTGAACTGGTATATGTATTATTTGTCCTACTTGAACTGGTATATGTATTATTTGTCCTACTTGAATTGGTATATGTATTATTTGTCTTACTTGAATTGGTATATGTATTATTTGTCCTACTTGAACTGGTATATGTATTATTTGTCTTACTTGAATTGGTATATGTATTATTTGTCCTACTTGAACTGGTATATGTATTATTTGTCCTACTTGAATTGGTATATGTATTATTTGTCTTACTTGAATTGGTATATGTATTCTTGTCCTACATGAATTGATATATGTATTATTTGTCCTACTTGAACTGGAATATGTATTATTTGTCCTAATTGAACTGGTATATGTATTATTTGTCCTACTTGACTTGGTATATGTATTGTTTGTCCTACTTGAACTGGTATATGTATTATTTGTCCTACTTGAGCTGGTATATGTATTCTTGTCCTACATGAATTGGTATATGTATTATTTGTCCTACTTGACTTGGTATATGTATTATTTGTCCTACTTGACTTGGTATATGTATTATTTGTCCTACTTGACTTGGTATATGTATTCTTGTCCTACATGAATTGGTATATGTATTATTTGTCCTACTTGAACTGGAATATGTATTATTTGTCCTACTTGAATTGGTATATGTATGATTTGTCCTACTTGAACTGGTATATTTGTTATTTGTCCTACTTGAACTGGTATATGTGTTATTTGTTCTAATTGAGCTGGTATCTGTATTATTTGTTCTACTTGAATTTGTATATGCATTGGGTGTTTTACTTGAACTGGTATATGTATTCTTTTTACCGCTTGAATTGGTACTAGTCTGTTATGTATAAGCCATATAGGGGTCAAATTGTGGACTTCCGGAATAAAGCATGACACTTTGCATGATTATGCCTTAGGATATGTACTTTAACTAAAATACAGGAGACAGGCGTGAGGACTCCTCTATACCAGTACAATGGGGCCCTAAAAGGGGTACCAGAAGTTTTTCAGATAAAAAAATAATATACTGCTTTTACTGGATCGGTCATCAAAGTAATGTATACTTATAACATTTATAACATTGTAAGTACCATTTAATAACTGTACTATCATTTCAAATATATATTTGTCACCAAAGCAACAGCAGTATGGCATTGGGGCCCAAAAGGGGGGTATTTTATTGCTTAAACACCATTGAAAGATAAAAATATAACTCTATATAAAATATGACCATAAGTCATTACATTACTCCACTCTCATAGTTTCAGAGAAGTAGATTTTTTAATGATTTTCTTATACGGCTCTAGGTAACACTGTAACAAAGAACAATGTTAAAGATGAATAAAAGGCCAAATAAGACATCACAAACACAAAAGAGTTGACAATGGGGCTACCGCCTAGGAACGGTTAGTGGCAAAAAAAGGCCACTGGGAGTTTAAACCAGGTTCTAGGGTGCACCAAACCTCACACTTACCCTACTGTCAACCCAATACAACTGGACAGTGTAAATAAAAAAATCCCAGCCATGAACTATTCTCTAACCAACATGGCAGCATTAATAGGCAATATAAGTAAAACACAAAGATGCTCAAAGCAACATGATAATAAACCATTGAGGGCACGATAAGTCAAGCATGCAGACAAACATCAAACGCCACCATCCTTTTGGGCTTTTGGTAGTCGTCATCATAGGGTCCACAGCCTGTCCGATCCTCGAACAATCAAAGGGGAAAGCATAGTGGCGAACTGTAAATGGGTCCACCACCAAGCATGCAGTGCGTTGCAAAAACCTATTTTGATAAACCTTTTAACAAGTTTAGCAAACATAGTATGAAAGTGATCATTTCTAAGGATCTTACGAAGTTTGTAAATCACGTCACCATAGAAGTCAGGTTGTGATAGTCCTTGTCGCAGAAGAGTTCTTAAATTACTTTTATATTTGGAAAGAAGATCAGGGTTACGATAATAACATTTTGCAAAGGTTTTACGAAGTTTATGGTAACGGTAGCCCTGATGAAGTAGCTTTTTAGTTATACAAAGATTACGAATATTATAATCTCGGGGAACATCCCCATCCAAATGGGGATAATTAACAGTATCAAAATTAAAATCATCTCTCTTGTCATATATTTTGCTAATTATTTCACTATTTTCAATGGAGAGATGTAAATCAAGAAAAGAAACGTTAATATCAGATATATTAGCTTTGTTAAGTTGAGTGTTAACCACGTTATACAGTAATTCGCTAACAGCTTTGATCAGCCTCTCTCTGCCATTGCAAAGCAAATTCAATGGACTTGCCCAGACCACATGCCATTGCAAAGCAGATTCCGTGAAACTGGCCAGACACTATGCCATTGCAAAGCAGATACAGTGAAACTGTCCAGACCACATGCCATTGCAAAGCGGATTCAGTGAAACTGGCCAGACCACATGCCATTGCAAAGCAAATTCTGTGAAATTGGCCAGACCAGTAAGTGAAAGATATTTTGATGTTATGTAAGGAGGATCACATTTTGAGATGACAGAGTTTAAAGTAGCTATCTCGCCAACAACAGCCAAATTTTACGCCATATATACACCGTTTCTAAACCTACTGACAACGAGGTATATACATAGCGTACATATTTTGAGAACCCAAACTTTATAGACATAATATAAACGGCTTTAACCAGCCGGGCCAAACCCCGAAACTGCGTCGAATTAAGAGTTACCAACTCATAATTCAGTTTACACATTCAATCACGGGTATTTTTAGACATTTACTTTTAAACGGCACATATACATAATTACACAATTTGTCACTTTAATAAAATAAATAAAAATAATACGACCTGAACACATAGATAGTTTTGATAAACGGTTGTGTAGTGTAATTTTGCCGTTATTTTGCGGGTTAGTTTATTTAAGGCGTTGGGACACTGTTATGGCTAAATGGCTCTGACTGGCCAGATGCTTCAAGTACCATAATACTTAAATATACTGTATTACATCTGATTCGACAATAAGAGGAAACTGACGTTGTAGACAGTTTTCTAATACAATTCCTATCTTCTATCTTGCATATTGTTTTGCACTTCCAAACCATGCTTTAATGGAGATGTGAATTGATTGTTTACATTGTTCGTGCCGGTGATGAAATCGTAACGAAACAATAACCTCGTGGGTAAGATAAACTGCCTATGCCAAGCAGTTTAGGGCAGACTAATTCCCATGACGTCATGCCAGGCATAGTTAATACCGAGTGGCGATGGAGAGATTTAATAAACCTTATTTACGCAAGGTTTTTCTCTCCCACATACATCGCTAAATGCATTTCTTATTCCATCGTATTAGTTTGTGTCAAGCCTTATGTCTTTACAAATCCTTATTGTAAAAGAGTATGATAATGGATCTTTGGAAACGGTCGAACACGACACGACACATACAAAATATTGCAGTCTCGGTTTGATTGAGACTGTTCATGAACGGAAGTGAAATATGCTAGCTACCGTTCACGCCCTCTAGCCCCGGGTTGAGCAGAACTGAATATTCATAAAATCAATAGTACATAATTTTAACCATACCGAAGATGGCATGCATATTGCGGTGGACATAGAGATCCCCCACACCCCGCCCCCACCCCCATGTGTCCAGCGGTGTAACCTCATGTTGATTTATGACCTGACATCAGCGGAATAGGATATAGAATATCAATACTTTGATCGGTTCTGGAGGAGAAGTTAATATATAATTGTCTATCATCTGCACTAATCAGTGCATATTCATAAAGATTAGGGTTTCTCCTATGTATTTAACGACTGGTTCACGAGTTGACTGTATCATATAAACGGGATCAATTACCAATGTTTATAGACCAATCATACTGAGTATAGTAAAGCTTTGTATGCAGTAATAAATCAAAGTACTAAAGTACTGAGAGGCGTAGGATTGTTTGGAAAAAGAAATACAAAAAAATACCGGAACATAGAATACACATTGCTTTTTAATACATCATTGGCTTGTATGGATAGACGGGTGTCCGGATACGCTTTAATATATCACACGATATAGGAGCCTAGGGTGTTAAGTTGTTAACCATTAATAAGGCTATACTATACGCAGCGATGACCAAATGTGCAGATGAGCAATGGTAGGTCAATGTTGTATTTAAGGAGTTTGCCTCATATGTGCCTATTGAAAAATATTTAATGCAAGAGGCCCAAGAGGGCATGTATCTCTCTAGGTCATGTATCGCTCTACTTGCTGTATGGAGTCTGCGGTTGCGGGGTGAATGGGAGGAAGGCGGAGAGAGTATGTGTGAACAAATTAGTTGTTGTAGCACTTATGACAAAACCCTTTGCCCTGCACTGAGCAAAATGACAGTCGAACATACAAATTTCTGCAAGTTCCTGAAGTTATACCTACGTGGAGGGGTTCCTTTACATAGGAAGACAAAATAGGTTTTAAATATGTTGCGACTCGAGTGCTTGAATGACCATACCAAATTAGAATCAAATGCATTCACATTTGAACAGGATATGCATTTTTTGTCGTTGTTTTTTACCCGATTACCCTCTATGGGGCCTCATGGGATGGTGCAAAATACGAAAACTTATTGCGCATCTAGACGCCCTTAACTAAGATGTACACCACACATGAACTTGAAATCTCGAAGGGTATAGAAGGAGTTAACGTCAAAATCCCGAAACTCATAATAGTAAATTACTGCAAGTTCCATAAGTTCCTTAAGTTGTACCTCTGTAGAGGGGCCCCTTAATGCAAGAGGTCAAAACCCGTTGTATATAAGTTGTGCCTCGAGTCCCTAAATGACCATACACATCTAGAATCGTAACAATTTACATTTGGACAAGATGAGCATTTTTTTGTTTGATTTTTGACTCGATTACCACACCCTAACTTAGAATGATACACCACACATGAACTTGAGATCCCACATGATATAGAAGGAGTTAGCGTCACAATGCACAAAACTCTGCAAAAGTAAATTACTGCAAGATCCCCATATTGTACCCCTGTAGAGAGGACAAACCCGTTTTGTATATGTTGTGCCTCGAGTCACTAAATCACGATTCACAATTAGAATCAGATCCATTCATACTTGGACAAGATATTTTTTTTGTGATTTTTGACCAGATTACCCTTAAGAGGGCCTAGGGGGAGGAACCAAACTCCGAGACCTTAATGCACCCCCTTGGGTCATAAAAAAGCCCACAGTGGGATTTGAACCCACGACTGAAGGTTCTTAATATAGCATATTGCATATTTAAGAAAATCATGGGCCATAAGTCTGGTGTTACTGGTCCAATCAAACAATTACAAACTTGTCCGAGTTTCCATTGATATTAACAATCTGGCAAAATTTGGTAAAGTTCGAACAATTAATGAAGGTGCTAGAGTGTTCACAATGAAGAATATGGCTTCCTTTCCCCCGCAAAACAAGGGCCATAACTTTGGTCTTACTAACCTCATCAGGCTGGTTTTTAAACTTATCCGAACTTTCATTGATATAAGCACGCTGCCAAAGCTGGATAAATATCAAATAATAAATGAAGTGGCTAGAGTGTTCACAAGTCAGGAAATGGCATTTTTTAGCAAAACAAGGGCCATTATTCTGGTGTTATTGATCAGACCTGCTGTTTTTCAAACTTGTCCGAGCTTTCATTGATATAAAGACTCTAACAAAGTTTGGTAAAGATCCAATTAACAATGAGGGTACTATCTGGTTCACAAGGCAATAGTTAACGGACGACGACGACCGCCGACGACGAAGGACGACGGACAACATGCCATCTCACAAGTTCTGATGGCCTGCCTGAGGCAAGTAATCTTAAAATAGGACTTAAATGGTCCTAAATAAAATAACTTACATGAGATGTCCAGTTTATTATATTAACACTTTTGTCTAAACAGTGCTACACTTCAATAATAAATACAAACTCGATTAACATGGGTATCAATTAATACTGCAGAGTATGTCAAATTCAAGGTAACATGTTTCAATTATGACAATAACCAAAATATGATGAAGATAAAGGCATTTGATTCAGAAAGCAGGCCAGCGTATTTCTCCGTGGCTTCTGCTTCCAAAAGACCAACAACTTGAAACCTGGCATACACGGAAAAGTTAAAAAAAAAATCTCTTTATTTTTTCCGCTTCAAAATATGCTTATGACAGTATGAAAAGGAGTTTAGATAACATTTTCGTCAGGTTTGGAACTATCGTCCATAGACAAGTTGTTGGTATCCCTATGAGTACCAACTTTGTACTTCTTGTCGCAGATTCGGCTTCTGTCAAGTACTTGCATTGTGGCCTTCAGTGCTTTTTAAATATTCATATATACATGATCAGCTATATGTTATACTTATATTGCCTATTTTGTTAGAGGAGATACTATGGCAGGGATTTCTTTATGTACATTACCCCGTTTCATTTTTGTTTTTGTTTTTAATATTTTATTCAGACATCAAGTGTACATCAGTTATCATATACACTTTGCAAATGAGAAAAGGGGAGAATTAGAGGAAACATCTACTTTGTTTAACAATTTACGATAGACAAATATACAATATGAAAGCCTTAATTGGTCAACATATTTTGAACAATATTCCATCTTGCTTTAATATGATTTGACTTCAGTATGGGGTACATGTATGTTGAGTACAACTCAAAATTTCTGAAACGTTTTAGTTCTTTAATAAAGATTGCTCCATTAGGTAGACGTTTTTTTCAATCTGCATGAGTTAATATTATAATATCTGAAATTGATGAGCATTCTGGGCCCAAAATAATATTTTCGGGGTTTATTTCAACTGATTTCGCACTTGTCTCTTCATTGGTAAAATAAATGTATTAAAACATTCTTTGACCACATGCAATCATAAAATAAATGAATCATTGTTTCTTTTGTGTTATTACAAAATGTACATAATTCTGTTTTTGACAATTTGCATTTATACATGTATAGTCTCGCATTTGTAAACACATTTCTATGGAACATGTTATATTGAAGGCATTGACGATTTGCATCATCACCTGTACGGACTGTATCGTGTTTTCCAGCTATCTCTACTCAGAACTTTGTTAAAATCTGTGTTCCATTTTTGCTGTGAATTTGTAGGCAATTCTACTATAAAAACGAGTTTGAGAGTGGACCTTTGGAAACGGCCGAACACGACACATATATAAGATTTAAAAAGTCTGGAAGAAATATTTTATTTATCTGTTTTGCTTTTTTTAGTTTATTATGTTGATATGTATCGGCTGTTCGAGTCATTGTTTATTTTAATATTTATATTATAAAACAGAGGTTCAGATAAAAAAATGTTAGGCGTTGAAATAATTTTCTTATCAAGCCCAGGACTTCAAAACGCTCTTCCAAAAACTGTTCATCTGTTCTGCTACCATTAAAAAATCTTCTTTGTGTAAATGCTATAACCTGTATCCACCTATTTTCCCCAGATCATCTAAAATTAGAGTTTTCCATGGAGCTTCATCTGGAACTAATTTTTGTTTAATCCAAAATATTTTTAGAGACTGTCTGAACAATTTAATGTGTGGAAATGCTAGTCCTCCTTCTACATGTGAGCTAACAACAACGTTTCTCTTAATTTTATCAGCTTTTCCACACCACAAAAAAACTGAACGTCATATTTTAAATTTCATTATATATATGATCTGGAGGATCAGGCAGAACAGTTAAACATTGGATAATTATCGGTAGAACAAGTGTTTTAATTACCGTTGTTTACCAATAAGAGAGAGATTTCTGAAAGACCAATCTTTAATTATGTATCCCTTTCCTCTTTTATTAATTAATTTAAGAATGGATTATTTATATTAAAAAAAGTCATATTATACTCTTTGATTTGCATCCTGTAATCTGGAACTGTAAATATTTTTATAGTATAAATGTTGTTCCATTAAAATGTCCTTTATGTTGCTCGTTTCTGACCCATCATCTTTAACATTTTAAGTGTTATCTTTAACAATTTTCTGTATAAGATTTTCTGTATATTGTCTTTTTTTCTAAATTACAAAAATATTTAGTTGACTTTTCTCCTTCTACTTTCCATTTTGCTTTCGTCGTTAAAATAATCCCTTTAATTTGTTTGTCTCTTATTGTTTTTAATTCTACTGTTAATTGTTTATTTCATTTTCGACTGAAAGTCTCCATTTTCTAGTTTTGCATAATAATGTATTCTCAAAATCATGTTATTTTGTATCTTTTTTCTGTTTTTATATAGGACGCATACGAAATAGTTTTACCCCTTATCATCAACTTTAACGTTTCCCAAAATAATTGGTCGCTAATATTAAATTTAGTTTCCTGCACATTTTCTTCACTTTGAACTTTATATTGATCTACTGTTTCATTGATTGTCATTTTTACAATATTTATGTATCTGTCAGTAAACTGTTATTAAAATTCCATAAACCACGGCCCCTTGGCTGATCGATGAAAGACAATTTTACAGATATTGAAAATGATCCGATTTATAACGTATGTCAATATCGGTATTCTCAACAAACATTTGCAGATCAGATGAGATGATGAACTAATCTAAGCGTGCCATTTTATTGTAGGCACCCCTCCATGTATATATATTCCCATTTTCATTTTCTATTCTCGAAACATCATTCAAGTCTATAGTTTCCATATTGTTCACGATCTTTTCATTTGACTTTGTATTATTTTTTGTAATGATATGAGTCAAACTTAGTCAAACTTAAGGGTACGTTCCAATCAACCCCAATGACTATAGATAAGTTACCGAAACTTTCAATTAAATTAAAGAAATTTTGGAAAACTGCGGTTTGTCCTCGCTAGGACTATATACTACAGATATTGTCATTCTATGATCTTTAACAGTTATATCTAAAATTATATAGTTACCGTTTGGATCTATAATAGTATTATGGATTGTATAGCTAAAAGTAAACACAACTGAAGTGCCTCTACTAGCACTCGAGAAAGAACAATTTAGCGTCGAAACCCCATTCGCTCCTCCACTGATTCTCTACGTCTATTGTAGAATGCGTATTAACCACATCTTGAAAAAATGTCTCTCGATTTTATCGGAATACAAGCCCTTACAATTTAAACTACCACATTTGACATTACTCATTTAACACGAATCCACAAAATATAACAATATACGCTATACTCTCCGATATTTTTCTGTCAACCCGTTTGTGTTTGTGGTGTCACTTGTCTTGTTTCTTTTAAACAGTGTAATTGTTTTTGGTTTCGTGTTATTGGTTGATTGTGTTCTGTGAAAGCTACTTTTCCTATTCGAATTTATATATACCTACTTTCAGACCTCTTTACGCTGATGAACTTTTTTTTACAATTAATAAACCCATACCTTTCCAGAAAGCATAGTCAGCAGTTAAACTCAAAAAATGCAAGGTGCTTATTAAATTGAATCAATACGGTGGACATAAAATTTCATTTCAAATTGTAATTCAGTTCGTTTGCCGAAAACGTTCAACTCGAAACATTTCGGGTAAACGGATACAAAACATGATGTAAAATGTAATAATGTAAGTGCTGGGTTCGATTATAAGAAATACTTCTATTGTAGGCGTGTTTTCTTTTTCTTTTAACACTCACTTGCATCTGCTCGTTTGTGCAAAGCGAGTGTAGGCATGTTCTTCTTTTTTAACTCTCACTCGCATTCACTCATTCGTGTAAAGCGATTGTAGGCGTGCTCTCTTTTTTAACTCTCACTCGCATTCACTCATTCGTGTAAAGCGATTGTAGGCGTGTTCTCTTTTTTAACTTTCACTCGCATTCACTCATTCGTGTAAAGCGATTGTAGGCGTGTTCACTTTTTTAACTCTCACTCGCATTCACTCATTCGTGTAAAGCGATTGTAGGCGTGTTCTCTTTTTTAACTCTCACTCGCATTCACTCATTTGTGTAAAGCGATTGTAGGCGTGTTCTCTTTTTTAACTCTCACTCGCATTCACTCATTCGTGTAAAGCGAGTGTAGGCGTGTTCTCTTTTTTTAACTCTTACTCGCTTCCGCTCGTTGATGTAAAGTGATTATAGGCGTATTTTTTTTTTTAACTCTCACTCGCATTCGCTCCTTCATTTAAAGCGATTGTGGGCGTGTTCTCTTTGTTAACTCTCACTCTCATCCGCTTGTTCATGTAAAGCGATTGTAGGCATGTTTTCTTTTTTTAACTCTCACTCGCATCCGCTCCTTCGTTAAAAGCGATTGTGGGCGTGTTCTCTTTTTTAACTGCCACTCTCATCCGCTCCTTCGTGTAAAGCGATTGTGGGCGTGTTCTCTTTGTTAACTCTCACTCTCATCCGCTCGTTCATGTAAAGTGATTATAGGCATGTTTTCTTTTTTTAACTCTTATTCGCATCCGCTCCTTCGTGTAAAGCGATTGTAGGCGTGTTTTCTTTTATAACTCTCACTCCCATCCGTTCGTTGATGTAAAGCTATTGTAGACATGTTTTCTTCTTCAACTCTCATTCGCATCTGCTCGTTCATGTAAAGAACCACATGATATGGAATATGCTTTTTTTGTTTTTCGAAGATCTGTGGGGATCTGAAGGTCTGCTGTCAACTATTCTGCTTCCTAGATAATGAAGTCCGCTTCAGGCAGACGTACAATACACGAAATGGGATGTGCTCGGTCACGAACAGCACAATTTTATACTAGATTTAGAAGACTTTAAGACAAACGGGAAGCCATAAATTAGTGTCGCTTAATAAAACGCGTTTATTTTCAAGATCTATTATTTTGTATATTGCGTCTTGGTTAGCCAATAACGAATAATCGAAAAATCCGAATTATTCATACGCAATTTGCGAATTCGTAATTGAAGGAGTATGCTGTAAACGAACTATACTGAAAGGAAAAAGAAACGCGACACGGGAATTTCCGCTATATATTGTATGTACAATATGCTGCTGTTAATCGAATGGTACATGGCTACGTAAGATCTTTCATTTCGGAAAAAATACTAAAACAATACGTTATACAGCAAATAGTATTCCTGCAAAGTTTCATGATTGACAGAGTACGCGTTTGGCTCAAGCATGTGAGCAAACTTAGGATGAATAATTTTGCAAACTCTTTACGTTAAATACAGTACTGAACTGGCTCAATTTTCCAAAGAGGAACTTCGACATTTATGAATTTCTTGTGATTAAAACGTCTACAACAGCACAGTTGTGTCCTTTCTCTAACCAACTGCAACTCTTTTTTTTTGTACAAAACATCATGGGATTTCCTTGGAATATATATGGAATTAAGTGTTCAGTATATACAATATATAGCGGAAATTCCCGTGTCGCATTTCTTTTTCCTTTCACTATATTTTTAAATAATGTTTTTTTTTAATTGCATTGACAAGAAAACACCAAACTGATTGAATTGCGACCTGAACAGTTCATAAAGATTATACAATAAGCTGCATAATTCCTTGCCACACAGACTTGTCTCCATACACATGCCTGTAGACATAGACAAATTGAAAATGCCTGCGTGTCGGTTTTGTCAAGATAATTCAAATTAAACGAAATTCATTTTGGACGAAAGCCACATCGTTTCCACTTTATTAGTTATTAAGGCGTTTGGTATTTTTACATGAAAAAAATAAAACCCGCGTTTATGTTGAACTAAATTTTCAGTTAAAGGAAACACAATGTAGTTATTGTTTATTTCAAATCGCAAACTTTTTCAATCAGTACTGTTATTCATTCGATCTTTGGAGATCGCTGAGCCCGAAACTTATATTTAGTTATCGGTGGTACATTTTCAATTTCTTTTTGCTTTCTTACTTAATTTTTGATTCGGTGGTTCCACTACTCCGGCCGATAAAAGGCTCTGGGTATTGTTTAACCACTCATAGGATATGTTGTCTGCTTTTTGATACGCAGGCTTCATAACCGCTGCTCCCAACTAAATTCCATTATGTTTATTTCGCTCTTCGGGGCATTTAATTTTATTAGATACTGGGACCATACGCCGTACGACATGGGGAAGCGTTACACTCCATGTCCACCGCCATATGCATGCCATCTTCCGGATGGTTAACATTTTGTACTGTTGATTTTATGAATATTGAGTTCTGCTCAACCCGGGACTAGAGGGCGTGAGCGGTAGCTAGCATATTTCACTACCGCTCATGAACAGTCTCAATCAAACCGAGACTGCAATATTTCGTATGTGTCGTGCTCGGCCGTTTCAAAAGGTCCATTATCATACTCTTTTTTATAGCACAGTGGCGTTGCTTGTGCAGTGTGGCGGCAGTAAAACGTCTCCCCGCGCTTGCAATCAGTACTGTTATTCATTCGATATTTGAAGATCGCTAAGCCCGATACTTATATTTAGTTATCGGCGGTACATTTTCAATTTCTTTTGTTTTCTTACTTAATTTTTGATTCGGTGGTTCCACTACTCCGGCCGACAAAAGGCGCTGGGTATTGTTTAACCACTCATAGGATATGTTGTCTGCTTTTTGATACGCAGGCTTCATAACCGCTGCTCCCAACTAAATTCCATTATGTTTATTTCGCTCTTCGGGGCATTTAATTTTATTAGATACTGGGACCATACGCCGTACGACATGGGGAAGCGTTACACTCCATGTCCACCGCCATATGCATGCCATCTTCGGGATGGTTAAAATGTTGTACTGTTGATTTTATGAATATTGAGTTCTGCTCAACCCGGGGCTAGAGGACGTGAGCGGTAGCTAACATATTTCACTACCGCTTATGAACAGTCTCAATCAAACGGAGACTGCAATATTTCGTATGTGTCGTGCTCGGCCGTTTCCAAAGGTCCATTATCATACTCTTTTTTTATAGCACAGTGGCGTTGCTTGTGCAGTGTGGCGGCAGTAAAACGTCTCCCCGCGCTTGCAATCAGTACTGTTATTCATTCGATCTTTGGAGATCGCTGAGACCGATACTTATATTTAGTTATCGGTGGTACATTTTCAATTTCTTTTGTTTTCTTACTTAATTTTTGATTCGGTGGTTCCACTACTCCGGCCGATGAAAGGCTCTGGGTATTGTTTAACCACTCATAGGATATTGATACGCAGGCTTCATAACCGCTGCTCCCAACTAAATTCCATTATGTTTATTTCGCTCTACGGGGCATTTAATTTTATTAGATACTGGGACCATACGCCGTACGCCAAGGTCCATTATCATACTCTTTTTTAAATAAAATCTAATAAATAAAAAGTATATTTTTAAACTAATCATTAAAATATACCAAGGAATAAACATAGTATTGTATCGTCGAGTTGTTTAAATCAATCATTGTGAGACCATCCATTGTTTTGTAGCATGTCCATTTCAATTGTCTACCATAATCTAACTTCCGATAACTGGTAGTTACAATTCACCGGTCATTCTGATAGGTGTTATTTTTAATTGTAGTATTGTCACTGAAATTCCCTTTGTATTTTTAAAGGTATAAATATTTTAATTGAAAATAACACGTCTGAATAAATGATGTTCTCTAACTACCAGTTATCGGAAGTTACAGTATGACAGACACATGCACTGGACATGTTACAAAACCAGTAGAGTATGCTATATGTATTATTGTCCTACTTAAATGTGTATATGTATTATTGTCCTACTTGAACTGGTATATGTATTATTGTCCTACTTGGATTGGTATAGGTATTATTGTCCTACTTGAACTGGTATATGTATTATTTGTCTTAATTGAACTGGTATATGTATTATTTGTCTTACTTGAACTGGTATATGTATTATTGTCCTACTTGGATTGGTATATGTATTATTTGTCTTAATTGAACTGGTATATGTATTATTTGTCTTACTTGAACTGGTATATGTTTATTGTCCTACTTGAACTGGTATATGTATTATTTGTCTTCATTCAACTGGTATATGTATTATTTGTCTTACTTGAACTGGTATATGTATTATTGTCCTACTTGGATTGGTATAGGTATTATTGTCCTACTTGAACTGGTATATGTATTATTTGTCTTAATTGAACTGGTATATGTATTATTTGTCTTACTTGAACTGGTATATGTATTATTGTCCTACTTGGATTGGTATATGTATTATTTGTCTTAATTAAACTGGTATATGTATTATTTGTCTTACTTGAACTGGTATATGTATTATTGTCCTACTTGGATTGGTATATGTATTATTTGTCTTAATTGAACTGGTATATGTATTATTTGTCTTACTTGAACTGGTATATGTATTATTGTCCTACTTGGATTGGTATATGTATTATTTGTCTTAATTGAACTGGTATATGTATTATTTGTCTTACTTGAACTGGTATATGTATTATTGTCCTACTTGGATTGGTATATGTATTATTTGTCTTAATTGAACTGGTATATGTATTATTTGTCTTACTTGAACTGGTATATGTATTATTGTCCTACTTGAACTGGTATATGTATTATTTGTCTTACTTGAACTGGTATATGTATTATTGTCCTAATTGAACTGGTATATGTATTATTTGTCTTACTTGAACTGGTATATGTATTATTGTCCTACTTGAACTGGTATATGTATTATTTGGCTTCATTAAACTGGTATATGTATTATTTGTCTTACTTGAACTGGTATATGTATTATTGTCCTACTTGGATTGGTATATGTATTATTTGTCTTAATTGAAATGGTATATGTATTATTTGTCTTACTTGAACTGGTATATGTATTATTGTCCTACTTGAACTGGTATATGTATTATTTGTCTTACTTGAACTGGTATATGTATTATTTGTCTTACTTGAACTGGTATATGTATTATTGTCCTACTTGGATTGGTATATGTATTATTTGTCTTAATTGAACTGGTATATGTATTATTTGTCTTACTTGAACTGGTATATGTATTATTGTCCTACTTGAACTGGTATATGTATTATTTGTCTTACTTGAACTGGTATATGTATTATTGTCCTAATTGAACTGGTATATGTATTATTTGTCTTACTTGAACTGGTATATGTATTATTGTCCTACTTGAACTGGTATATGTATTATTTGTCTTACTTGAACTGGTATATGTATTATTGTCCTAATTGAACTGGTATATGTATTATTTGTCTTACTTGAACTGGTATATGTATTATTGTCCTACTTGAACTGGTATATGTATTATTTGTCTTACTTGAACTGGTATATGTTTATTGTCCTACTTGAACTGGTATATGTATTATTTGTCTTCATTAAACTGGTATATGTATTATTTGTCTTACTTGAACTGGTATATGTATTATTGTCCTACTTGGATTGGTATAGGTATTATTGTCCTACTTGAACTGGTATATGTATTATTTGTCTTAATTGAACTGGTATATGTATTATTTGTCTTACTTGAACTGGTATATGTATTATTGTCCTACTTGGATTGGTATATGTATTATTTGTCTTAATTAAACTGGTATATGTATTATTTGTCTTACTTGAACTGGTATATGTATTATTGTCCTACTTGGATTGGTATATGTATTATTTGTCTTAATTGAACTGGTATATGTATTATTTGTCTTACTTGAACTGGTATATGTATTATTGTCCTACTTGGATTGGTATATGTATTATTTGTCTTAATTGAACTGGTATATGTATTATTTGTCTTACTTGAACTGGTATATGTATTATTGTCCTACTTGGATTGGTATATGTATTATTTGTCTTAATTGAACTGGTATATGTATTATTTGTCTTACTTGAACTGGTATATGTATTATTGTCCTACTTGAACTGGTATATGTATTATTTGTCTTACGTGAACTGGTATATGTATTATTGTCCTAATTGAACTGGTATATGTATTATTTGTCTTACTTGAACTGGTATATGTATTATTGTCCTACTTGAACTGGTATATGTATTATTTGGCTTCATTAAACTGGTATATGTATTATTTGTCTTACTTGAACTGGTATATGTATTATTGTCCTACTTGGATTGGTATATGTATTATTTGTCTTAATTGAAATGGTATATGTATTATTTGTCTTACTTGAACTGGTATATGTATTATTGTCCTACTTGAACTGGTATATGTATTATTTGTCTTACTTGAACTGGTATATGTATTATTTGTCTTACTTGAACTGGTATATGTATTATTGTCCTACTTGGATTGGTATATGTATTATTTGTCTTAATTGAACTGGTATATGTATTATTTGTCTTACTTGAACTGGTATATGTATTATTGTCCTACTTGAACTGGTATATGTATTATTTGTCTTACTTGAACTGGTATATGTATTATTGTCCTAATTGAACTGGTATATGTATTATTTGTCTTACTTGAACTGGTATATGTATTATTGTCCTACTTGAACTGGTATATGTATTATTTGTCTTACTTGAACTGGTATATGTATTATTGTCCTAATTGAACTGGTATATGTATTATTTGTCTTACTTGAACTGGTATATGTATTATTGTCCTACTTGAACTGGTATATGTATTATTTGTCTTCATTAAACTGGTATATGTATTATTTGTCTTACTTGAACTGGTATATGTATTATTGTCCTACTTGGATTGGTATATGTATTATTTGTCTTAATTGAAATGGTATATGTATTATTTGTCTTACTTGAACTGGTGTATGTATTATTGTCCTACTTGAACTGGTATATGTATTATTGTCCTACTTGAACTGGTATATGTATTATTTGTCTTAAATGAACTGGTATATGTATTATTGTCCTACTTGAACTGGTATATGTATTATTGTCCTACTTGAACTGGTATATGTATTATTTGTCTTACTTGAACTGGTATATGTATTATTGTCCTAATTGAACTGGTATATGTATTATTTGTCTTACTTGAACTGGTATATGTATTATTGTCCTACTTGAACTGGTATATGTATTATTTGTCTTCATTAAACTGGTATATGTATTATTTGTCTTACTTGAACTGGTATATGTATTATTGTCCTACTTGGATTGGTATATGTATTATTTGTCTTAATTGAAATGGTATATGTATTATTTGTCTTACTTGAACTGGTGTATGTATTATTGTCCTACTTGAACTGGTATATGTATTATTGTCCTACTTGAACTGGTATATGTATTATTTGTCTTAACTGAACTGGTATATGTATTATTTGTCTTATTTGAACTGGTATATGTTTATTGTCCTACTTGAACTGGTATATGTATTAGTTGTCTTAAATTGAAGTGGTATATGTATTATTTGTCTTACTTGAACTGGTATATGTATTATTGTCCTACTTGAACTGGTATATGTATTATTGTCCTACTTGAACTGGTATATGTAATATTGTCCTACTTAAATTTGTATATGTATTATTTGTCTTACTTGAACTGGTATATGTTTATTGTCCTACTTGAACTGGTATATGTATTATTTGTCTTAAATGAACTGGTATATGTATTATTTGTCTTACTTGAACTGGTATATGTAGTATTGTCCTACTTGAACTGGTATATGTATTATTGTCCTACTTGAACTGGTATATGTATTATTGTCCTACTTGAACTGGTATATGTATTATTGTCCTACTTGAACTGGTATATGTATTATTGTCCTACTTGAACTGGTATATGTATTATTTGTCTTAAATGAACTGGTATATGTATTATTTGTCTTACTTGAACTGGTATATGTATTATTGTCCTACTTGAACTGGTATATGTATTATTGTCCTACTTGAACTGGTATATGTATTATTGTCCTACTTGAACTGGTATATGTATTATTTGTCTTAAATGAACTGGTATATGTATTATTTGTCCTACTTGAACTGGTATATGTATTATTGTCCTACTTGAACTGGTATATGTATTATTGTCCTACTTGAACTGGTATATGTATTATTGTCCTACTTGAACTGGTATATGTATTATTTGTCTTAAATGAACTGGTATATGTATTATTTGTCTTACTTGAACTGGTATATGTATTATTGTCCTACTTGAACTGTATTATTGTCCTACTTGAACTGGTATATGTATTATTGTCCTAATTGAACTGGTATATGTATTATTGTCCTACTTGAACTGGTATATGTATTATTGTCCTACTTGAACTGGTATATGTATTATGTGTCTGTGTCGTGAATTGATATATATCTCCGTATCCTACATCTTTTTATCCTACTTCAACTCGTTTATATCTTTCTGTCCTATTTGTAGTGGTAAATGCCCTACTTGAATTGCTACACAGTATTTCCATTTTTTTTCTCAATCTTACCTGAATGCATATATTTTAAATGAATATCAACTGTCAGTTTTAAATCGGTTTTAGGGTCGGTCGTACTGATTATGATGTTAAGTTAATATACAGACAGTTCTCAGTGGCAGAGCTTTATTTGCACGTGTTAATCAGTCATGACACAGAGGATCAATAAGGACTTACTTAACGCTGATAAATCAAACAACTTCATTCAGAAGGACTTGGTCTTATCTGTCTTAATAACCTGTTAACACGTTATACAGTAATTCGTCAACAGCTATGATCAGCCTCTCTGTGCCATTGCAAAGCAAGTGCAGTGGAATTGACCAGAACCCTTGCCATTGCAAAACGGATTCAGTGGTAGCTAGAACACATACCATTGCAAAGCAGATGCAGTGGAATTGGCCAGAACCCTTGCCATTGCAAAGCAGATGCAGTGGAATTGGCCAGAACCCATGCCATTGCAAAGCAGATGCAGTGGAATTGGCCAGACCTATGTCATTGCAAAGCCGATTCAGTGGAATTGAACAGACCCTATGACATTGCAAGCAGATGCAGTGGAATTGGTCAGACCCCATGCCATTGCAAAACAGATGCAGTGGAATTGGCCAGACCCTATTCCATTGCAAAGCAATGTTGTTGTTACGTTTGGAGGATTGCATATTGAGATGACAGTCATCACAGGCTTTGGGACACTGTTATGGTTAGATGGCTCTGACTGACCTTATGCTTAAATACCATAATACTTTTATATAGAGATGATATTTGTTTGTTTGGAGTGAATATAGGATTTATTTTCATCGAGAAGTGAGAAAACTTATATTTTCACGAGTACTTTAGAACGAGTGAAAATATACGAGTTTCCTCACGAGATGAAAAAAATCCTATATTCATGACAAACTAACAAATATACAAATGTACAGTACTGCCTCCACCACAAAAAAAAATCGACCGTCATATATGACCGTATATGTGTTGAAAATGACGTAAAACACCATACAAACAAACAAACAAACAAAAAACAAACAAAAAACAGACAAAAAACAAACAAACTATATTATATTTATTCTATGTTTACAACCTTGAAAATGATGCATAACATAATGTGCCACAACAATGATGTCAATAACGTCAACGACGTCAACAGCGGCATTACGTCATTTTCGGTATTTCACATGTGAAATATAAACAATGAAAATAAAAGCTTTTATTTTTTATTTATTATTTTAATCATGAAATCCACTATTTCACTGGAAAATATATGATAAACGGTATAACATCTGACTGGTTAAATAGTAAACTTGCATTATATAATTTAAACAATATTTTATTAAAGTAATTAATGGGATTTGAAAACAGGCAATGCCCATCCCGGGTATATATATATGTATATACGGTAAGGCGAAACTGATACGCTGTAGTCAGTTTTCAGATACAATCTGTATGAACACTTGGAATGTTCATTCGTTGATTTTCTTAATAAAATCAACACGTTATTTTGTTCAGTGTAACAGCTGACAACATTACCTTTATTGTGTATTGCTGATGTACCATGTCGGCCAATGATATCCCATGTCGTCCATACAAAAGTCCTACACTGCCTATTACAACAGTTTGACGTTAACATACTTTTCCAAATATGTTTATTATAAAGCCAAAAAAACAACAAAATCCAAACAAAAAAATAAATCACAAGTAAACCATACACAAAAGTAGCATAATAATTACTAGAATATAGTTATACTACGGTGTTTCCAAGTTTCATGTTTTAAACAAAAACAAAAAACAAAAAAACAAAAAATATATAAAACCAAAAATGTATATAAAAACAAATACATCTTCACAAAAGTTCTGTACAATATGTGTGTGCTTGTTAACGCTCCTTTATCACTAATAGTTATGTATACAGTTCCATGAGATCAAGAGCCCAGAGGATAGCAAAGTGGACTTGAAACAGAAGGACCCGGTGCCACTGAGTTTCTTCGGCCTGTTATTGAGCACGTTCCATTAGCCACGTCCGTAGAATGGGGATGGACAGTCGCCTGTATCGGAGTACGTTAAATAACCATAGTATTCTATTCCTTAGCAAGAATAGAGCAGATTGCTGGATTCCTATGTATCCTTCCACTTTCTCTGTGGCGGCTCTAAATAACATATAATGTGTTGATGAGTCAGTCAACAGAATCCAATTAAATTGTTATGTGAATAACAACACTAAACATTACCCTCACTATCCTTATTAGCAGGTATATGATCTCCTCGTCATGTTTGCGGTCACCTAGCGACGTCCGTGCCGAGCGCCACGCGTGCCTGTATATCTTGGCAAAGTCGTCTGCTATCTCAACTCTTCCTTCCACATCATCCTTCATAAATTATCCAGTGTGTTGACACTTTAATAACTGTTTTCTGTTTCCTGGTTATTATCAGCGTCAGACAGATGTACAATACACGATATGGGATGTGCTCGGTCACGTTCACTATAATTGTATACTAGATTTAGAAGACCTTTCAGACAAATCGGAAGACATACCCTACATTAGCGTCGTTTAATAACACGCGTTTATTTTCAAGATCTATTATGTTGTACATTGGGTCTGGAATAAAAAACAAGACCTCGGTCTGAGAGTGTCTCGCCCACCGCGGCAAACCGCATACGGTATGAAATATTTTATTAAATTTGTCCTTAAATGATGTCCACCAAAGACAACACTTCATATGACCAAGTATCAAACAAATAAAAGCGAAGTTATCATAAGAAGTTAAATGACTGAGGTTAAGTGGTTTAACCAGGGTGTAGTTTTGGGGAAATAATGCAAAATATGACCTTGCTCTTGGTATTTTTTGTCATTCAGCGATGTCCATCAATGCCAACAAAACATATGACCAAGTATCAAAGACATAAAGTTAGGCAATCATATAAAGTTAACTGAGGTTAAGTTACCTAACCAAGGTTAAGTTTGGGGAAATAAGCAAAATAGACCTTGACCTTGGTAATTTTTGTCGTTCAATGATGTCCACCAATGCCAACAATACATATGACCAAGTATCAAACAAAGAAAATGAGGCAAGCATATACAGTAAGCTGAGGTTAAGTTACCTAACCAAGGTTAAGTTTTGGAAAAATAACGCAAAATATGACCTTGACCTTGGTAATTTTGGCATTTCATGATGTCCCTTGACCGAACAACGCATCTGACAAAGTTTCAGAAAAATTCGAGCAGCGGTTGTTGAGATATAATTGATTTAAAATGTGGCCGCCGCCACCGGAAAAGTGACTGCTATGTCTTGCTACCCACTATGAGGGCGAGACAAAAAGGGGGGAGAAAGAAAATAAAAATAAAGAAGACTGTCAATGTATCAAGCCAATAACGAATAATGGAAAACTCCGAATGATCCATACGTAATTGCGAATTCGTAATTGAAGGGGTGCATCGTTTACTAATTGTTTTTTCAGGTATCGTAATGATAAGCCTCAAGGTAACAACAGATTAATATCCAAACGAAATACCACGAACATATATATTTAACGCCATTAAAAGTGCAAGTTTTTTTTAATTTGTGTTTATTTCCGAGATCGATTGTAGTGTTATGTATATGTTAGAAATTATCCACATTCGCTATAAATCTGGTGACCGATCAAATTCATGTATTCAAAGAAGTAAAATCGGAATTATGCAATCGATTTTGAAGACATTTTAATCAAAATAAACACAAAATAAAAAAACTTGCACTTCTAATGGCGTTAAGTATATAATACGTACGACAAAACTGAAGGAAGTTACCAATTTCGATGCTGCGGGTTTGGCGAATAGTTTGTTTTCTCTCTTGTTTGTAAGTGCTGCTTCCAAGGGGAATTATTGACATTCGGACAAGATTTTTTTAGTCTGTGTGGCGGCAGTAAAAACTTGCCCCGATTGTAAATCAGTAGTGTTATTACTTACCATCGAGTCCAATCTTTGTGGCTTTAAAATATACTGAAAGGAAAAAGAAACGCACCACGGAATGTCCGCTATATATTGTATGTACAATTCAAATGGTACTTTACTACCTAAGATCTTTCCTTTCGGAAAAGAAGAGGGGAAAAAGACTAAAACAACACGTAACGCAGCAAATAGAATTAATGCAAACTTGTATTATTGACAGAGTACGCGTTTGACGCAAACTTAGGATGCAACATTTTGCAAACTCTTTATTTAAATACAGTACTGAACTGGCTCAATTTTTCAAAAATAAACTTCAACATTTATGAATTTCTTTTTACAACTTGTACTGTGATTAACACGTCTACAACATCACAGTTGTGTCCTTTCTCTAACTAACTGCAATTCTTTTTTTTACAATATATATGGAATTAAGAGTGCAGTATATAAAATATATAGCGGAAATTGCCGTGGTGCGTTTCTTTTTTCAGTATAGAATCTTTTAAGCGGGGGGTTAGAGGGCATGAGAGGTGTTGCACTTTATACAACCTCTCATGATGACTCAATAAAACCGAGTCTGCTTCTTTTCTCCTGTTTGTGAGTGTTGTTCAAATGGATCCCCTTTGCAGTAATTATTGATTCACATTAGCATTTTAGTGCTGTTTGGCGTTTGTAAAAAGTCATCCCTACTACAAATAATTAGTGTTACTACTTACTGGTAATTTTGGGAGCTGTGTGACTTTAAAGTAGAATACCGCTTAAGACGGTGCTTGGGGCAACATTATATTGCCTGTCATGAACAGACTCAGTAAAACCGAGTCTGCTACTTTTCTCTCTGTTTGCCTGTGATCCGCTTGTGGTATGTATTGACATTCACAAATTAGCTTTAGTTTGGTGCTGTGTGGCGGCTATTGATTCACACTAGCGTTTATTTAGTGCTGTTTGGCGGCTGTAAATAATCACCCTGACTACAAAGCAGTAGTGTTATTACTTGTGTATCCTTTGGGAGCATCGATATTAGTATTTGTGGGTCTTAAACGCAGAATACCGCTTAAGCCGATGCTAATGGGCGTGAGAGGTATTCACCTTATATTACCTCTCATGAACAGAGTCAATACTCAATAAATACGGAACAGACTCGATAAAACCCGAGTTTGGTACTTTTCTCTCTTGTTTGTGTTTGTTTCATCCAAAAGATCCACTTTGCAGTATGTATTGCCACTCACACTAGCGTTGTTTAGGGCTGTGTGGTAACATCAAGGTTAAGGTCAGGAGTCAAGATCTTTTTTCTGAAAATAGTTGGTGGACACAATTTCTTCAAGACCGTTAGGGTTAAGAAGCTGAAACTTTATGGAAATCCTGTTGGGGATGAGAGGATGTCATTTAACGTCTGAATTTTGACCTTAGATAGATAATTTATTTCAGTATAATCCATTGTGGTCCTTTACCTTCACCATCAAGGTCAAGGTCAGGACCTAGTTTTGTTTTGCCTGAAAATGACTTGTGGACGAATCTCCTTCCAGAGCGTTCAAGGTAAGAAGCTAAAACTTTATGGGACGCTTGTTGACGATGAAAGGATGTCATTAAAGGTCTGAAATGTGACAGTCACCTTCAAGGTCAGGACTTAGCTTCAATATTTGGGATTCAGGTACGACGGCAGCAACTGTACGTCATTGAGGTATGGAAAATGCGGATAATTTGTGATGGCTTCCATAGACTTACTCTAATTCAGTTGTTTTTATATATCAATAAATACTGAAAAGAAGATCCCTTGGAAGCAACAAACACAAACAAGAGATAAAAGTGCAAATGTAAAATGCAACACCTCTCACGCCTCCTAGCACCGGCTTAATCGATATTCTACTTTAAAGCCCCAAAGATTGGGATTGATGATCCCAAAGGACCAGTAAGTAATAACACTACACTTCCGGGATTGATGATCCCAAAGGACCAGTAAGTAATAACACTACACTTCCGGGATTGATGATCCCAAAGGACCAGTAAGTAATAACACTACACTTCCGGGATTGATGATCCCAAAGGACCAGTAAGTAATAACACTACACTTCCGGGATTGATGATCCCAAAGGACCAGTAAGTAATAACACTACACCAAAGGACCAGTAAGTAATAACACTACACCAAAGGACCAGTAAGTAATAACACTACACTTCCGGGATTGATGATCCCAAAGGACCAGTAAGTAATAACACTACACTTCTTTTTTTATATCAATAATTCGATTTCTTGATATAAAAAAATCGATTCCTGACATCAAGAACTTATATCTTGGTACAAATCAAAGTACTGAAAGACTGCGGTTAATGCGAAGATTAAACGCGAGAAAATGAAGTGAGGTTTACTAGTAACTGACGTGTGGCACGTGGAACGTTATAAAAAGGCCTGGAATTCACCAAAAAAACTATTCAGACTATCTTTAGACTCGAGCTCAAGTACTCAAATTGCGTTAACAAATATTCCCATGATCGTTAATGATAAACAATCCTGCCAATTTGCTATCCATCGGTATTATCCTATTTATACATAGCAGCTTGTTACGAACGTTTATCATTTAAAGTTACAGAAATATTTGTGATTGAAATGTGCATACTTAGGCTTAAGTCTAAGAATATTCAAAAGAATGGTTGTTAAATCAAGGCCTCGGTCCGTATTCATCAAGCTTCTTAACAATATCTTAACTTAAGTCAAATGTTATCAATTTGTTTAACACATTTTTCTATCGATTTAAGATGTTTTTCTTAAAATTGCTAATAAGGCTATGGATAAATGAAATCTACAGCTAACTATTTATCTTAAAATAGATGATTTGTAGTGTCCCTGAGAGGTTAATAAGGAGATTTAAAAATATGTAAAAATCCTAAATTTTGACTTAAGAAATATTGTCCACTGAAGTTGTTTTATGAATACCGGCCCAGATGTCTGGCATAAAGTAAATATTTTCAAGTTGTACGGTGCAATATTCGACGTCCCTAGAGCAGAGGAGACAATTTAGATTAATCAAGTAATCAGATAATTGAATCGAATAATGGTCATCCAAAAACATGTAGTAATTTTCAAACAGATGCGGGATTTTTTTAAAGATACTTTTCTACTTCAGAAATTAATTGGGGCGGCAAATCGGAGGAACAAGATATTGATTTGGTGTTTTTATTTGTTTTGTTTTTCGAAAGAAGTTCCCAACTTTATAATCCCTAGATTGTGATAAAGTCATTTGTGAATATTTAAGGTCTGTTGTATGATGATTTTATTTATCAGCTTGAAAGTTTTGAAATTGAAATTAGATTTCATGTATAAGAGGTATCGAATAAATGCTGCTTGTTAACGGTGTCAATAAAGATCAGAATTTCATTTTCTTAAATTCCACATGACCATTACTTTTCTCTGCAGTTTTCTAGAGAGGAAGGGCATATCACTAAGAATATATAAGTGTATCTTATTTTGAACTTCATTTTGAAAAATGACAAACTAGAAAGCTTGGATAATATTGTACAAGACTCAATGCGATTTTTGTTATTACATGAATACATTGAAGATACACTCGTATATCGCACCTTTACTGTAAGCATCCCTAGATCGCACCTTTACTGTAAGTACCCCTATACCGCACCTTTACTGTAAATACCCCTGTATCGCACCTTTACTGTAAGCATCCCTATATCGCACCTTTACTGTAAGCATCCCTATATCGCACCTTTACTGTAAGTACCCCTGTATCGCACCTTTACTATAAGTACCCCTGTATCGCACCTTTACTGTAAGCATCATTATACCGCACCTTTACTGTAAGCATCCCTATATCGCACCAATACTATAAGTACCCCTATATCGCACCTTTACTGTAAGCATCCCTATATCGCACCTTTACTGTAAGCATCCCTATATCGCACCTTTACTATAAGTACCCCTGTATCGCACCTTTACTGTAAGCATCCCTATATCGCACCTTTACTGTAAGTACCCCTGTATCGCACCTTTACTATAAGCATCCCTTTTTCGCACCTTTACTGTAAGTACCCCTGTATCGCACCTTTACTGTAAGCATCCTTATACCGCACCTTTACTGTAAGCATCCCTATATCGCACCTTTACTATAAGTACCCCTGTATCGCACCTTTACTGTAAGCATCCCTTTTTCGCACCTTTACTGTAAGCATCCCTATATCGCACCTTTACTGTAAGCATCCCTATATCGCACCTTTACTGTAAGTACCCCTGTATCGCACCTTTACTATAAGCATCCTTATACTGCACCTTTACTGTAAGCATCCCTATATCGCACCTTTACTATAAGTACCCCTGTATCGCACCTTTACTGTAAGCATCCCTTTTTCGCACCTTTACTGTAAGCATCCCTATATCGCACCTTTACTGTAAGCATCCCTATATCGCACCTTTACTGTAAGTACCCCTGTATCGCACCTTTACTGTAAGCATCCCTTTTTCGCACCTTTACTGTAAGCATCCCTATATCGCACCTTTACTGTAATCATCCCTATATCGCACCTTTACTGTAAGTACCCCTGTATCGCACCTTTACTGTAAGCATCCCTATATCGCACCTTTACTGTAAGCATCCCTATATCGCACCTTTACTGTAAGTACCCCTGTATCGCACCTTTACTGTAAGCATCCTTATACCGCACCTTTACTGTAAGCATCCCTATATCGCACCTTTACTATAAGTACCCCTGTATCGCACCTTAACTGTAAGCATCCCTTTTTCGCACCTTTACTGTAAGCATCCCTATATCGCACCTTTACTGTAAGCATCCCTATATCGCACCTTTACTGTAAGCATCCCTATATCGCACCTTTACTGTAAGCACTCCTATATCGCACCTTTACTGTAAGTACCCCTGTATCACAACTTTACAGTAAGCACTCCTATATCGCACCTTTACTATAAGCATCCCTATATCGCAACGTTACTGTTAGCACTCCTATATCGCACCTTTACTGTAAGCACTCCTATATCACAACTTTACAGTAAGCACTCCTATATCGCACCTTTACTATAAGCATCCCTATATCGCACCTTTACTGTAAGCATCCCTATATCGCACCTTTACTGTAAGTACCCCTGTATCACAACTTTACAGTAAGCACTCCTATATCGCACCTTTACTATAAGCATCCTATATCGCAACGTTACTGTTAGCACTCCTATATCGCACCTTTACTGTAAGCACTCCTATATCACAACTTTACAGTAAGCACTCCTATATCGCACCTTTACTGTAAGTACCCCTGTATCGCACCTTTACTGTAAGCATCCCTATATCGCACCTTTACTGTAAGTACCCCTATATCGCACCTTTACTGTAAGCATCCCTATATCGCACCTTTACTGTAAGCACTCCTATATCGCACCTTTACTGTAAGTACCCCTGTATCACAACTTTACAGTAAGCACTCCTATATCGCACCTTTACTATAAGCATCCCTATATCGCAACGTTACTGTTAGCACTCCTATATCGCACCTTTACTGTAAGCACTCCTATATCACAACTTTACAGTAAGCACTCCTATATCGCACCTTTACTATAAGCATCCCTATATCGCAACTTTACTGTAAGCACTCCCATATCGCACATTTACTGTAAGCACTCCTATATCGTACATATACTGTAAGCATTCCTATATAGTACATTTACTGTAAGCACTCCTATGTCGTATCTTTACTGTAAGAACTACTATATCGCACCTTTACTATAAGCATCCCTATATCGCACCTTTACTGTAAGCACTTCCATATCGAACCTTTACTGTAAGCACTCCTATATCGCACCTTGACTGTAAGCACTCCTATATCGTACCTTAACTGTAAGCATCCCTATATCGTACCTTTACTGTAAGCACTCCTATATCGTACCTTTACTGTAAGCACTCCTATATCGTACCTTAACTGTAAACATTCCTATATCGCACCTTTACTGTAAGCATCCCTATATCGCACCTTTACTGTAAGCCATCCTGTATCGTACCGTTACTGTAAGCACTTCTATATCGTACCTTTACTGTGAGCACTCCTATATCGCACCTTTACTGTAAGAACTCCTATATCGCACTTTTACTTTAAGCACCCCTGTATCGCACATTAAGTGTAAAGACTCATATATCAAAGCACACCTATATCGAACCTTTACTGTAAGCACTCATATATCGTACCTTTACTCTAAGCACCCCTATATTACATCTTGCAAGCACACCCATATCGCACTTTTACTGTAATACAACACACCTATATCGCATCTTTACTGTAAGCATTCTATATCGCACCTTTACTGTAAGCACTACTATATCTCGCACCTTTACTTTAAGCATCCCTGTATCGCACCTTTACTGAAAGCACTCTTACATAAAACATTTACTGTAAGCACTCTTATACCGCACATTAACTGCAAGCACACCCATATCCCACCTTTACTATAAGCGATAGCGCACCTTTACTGTAAGCCCCCTATATCACGCCTTTACTGTAAGCACTCCTATATATAACCTTTACTGTAAGCACTTCTATATCGCACATTTACTGTAAACACACCTATATAGCACCTTTACTTTAAGCACTACGATATCGCACCTTTACTGTAAGAACCCTTGCATCGCACCTTAACTGTAAGCACTCCTATATCGCACCTTTACTGTAAGCATCCCTATATTGCACCTTTACTGTAAGCAATCCTGTATCGTACCTTTACTTTAAGCACCCCTGTATCGCACCTTTACTGAAAGCACTCCTACATAAAACATTTACTGGAAGCACTCTTATATCGCACATTTACTGCAAGCACACCTATATCGCACCTTTCCTTTAAGCGATAGCGCACCTTTACTGTAAGCCCCTTATATCACACCTTTACTGTAAGCACTCCTATATATAACCTTTACTGTAAGCACTCCTATATCGCACATTTACTGTAAACACCCCTGCTTCGCACCTTAACTGTAAGCACTCCTGTATCGCACCTTTACTGTAAGCACTCCTATATATAACCTTTACTGTAAGCACTCCTATATCGCACATTTACTGTAAACACCCCTGCTTCGCACCTTTACTTTAAGCACTACGATATCGCACCTTTTCTGTAAGCACTCCTATATCGCACCTTTACTGTAAGCACCCCTGCTTCGCACCTTAACTGTAAGTTCTCCTGTATCGCACCTTTACTGTAAACACCCCCTATATCTCGCCTTTACTGTAAGCAATCCTGTATCGTACCTTTACTGTAAGCACTCCTGTATCGCAACTTTACTGTAAGCATCCTTATATCGCAACTTTACTGTAAAAAATACTATATTGCACCTTTACTGTAAGCATTCTTATATCGCAACTTTACTGTTAGAAAATCTATATCGCAACTTTACTGTAAGCACTCCTATATCGAACCTTTACTGTAAGCATCCTTATATCGCACCTTTACTGTAAGCACTACTGTATCGTACCTTTACTGTAAGCACTACTATATTGAACCTTTACTGTAAGCACTCATATATCGTAACTTTACCGTAAGCACCCCTATATCACACCTTTACTGTAAGCACTCCTATATATATCACCTTTACTGTAAGCTCTCCTGTATCGCACCTTTACTGTAAGCACTCATATATCGCACCTTTACCATAAGCACTCCTATATCGCACCTTTACTTTAAGCACTCCTATGTTACACCTTTACTGCAAGCTCTTCTATATCGCACCTTTGCCGTAAGCACCCCTGCTTCGCACCTTAACTGTAAGTACTCCTTTATCGCACCTTTACTGTAAACACCCCCTATATCTCACCTTTACTGTAAGCAATCCTGTATCGTACCTTTACTGTAAGCACTCCTATATCGTACCTTTACTGTAATCATCCCTATATCGCACCTTTAATGTAAGCAATCCTGTTTCGTACCTTTACTATAAGCACTTCTATATCGCACCTTTACTGTAAGCACTCCTATATCGCACCTTTACTTTAAGCACACCCGTATCGCATCTTTACTGTAAGCACTCCTGTATCGCAACTTTACTGTAAGCATCCTTATATCGCAACTTTACTGTAAGAAATACTGTATTGCACCTTTACTGTAAGCATTCTTATATCGCAACTTTACTGTTAGAAAATCTATATCGCAACTTTACTGTAAGCACTCCTATATCGAACCTTTACTGTAAGCATCCTTATATCGCACCTTTACTGTAAGCACTACTGTATCGTACCTTTACTGTAAGCACTACTATATTGAACCTTTACTGTAAGCACTCATATATCGTACCTTTACCGTAAGCACCCCTATATCACACCTTTACTGTAAGCACTCCTATATATATCACCTTTACTGTAAGCCCTCCTGTATCGCACCTTTACTGTAAGCACTCATATATCGCACCTTTACCATAAGCACTCCTATATCGCACCTTTACTTTAAGCACTCCTATGTTACACCTTTACTGCAAGCTCTTCTATATCGCACCTTTGCCGTAAGCACCCCTGCTTCGCACCTTAACTGTAAGTACTCCTGTATCGCACCTTTACTGTAAACACCCCCTATATCTCACCTTTACTGTAAGCAATACTGTATCGTACCTTAACTGTAAGCACTCCTATATCGTACCTTTACTGTAATCATCCCTATATCGCACCTTTAATGTAAGCAATCCTGTTTCGTACCTTTACTATAAGCACTTCTATATCGCACCTTTACTGTAAGCACTCCTATATCGCACCTTTACTTTAAGCACACCCGTATCGCATCTTTACTGTAAGCACTCCTGTATCGCAACTTTACTGTAAGCATCCTTATATCGCAACTTTACTGTAAGAAATACTGTATTGCACCTTTACTGTAAGCATTCTTATATCGCAACTTTACTGTTAGAAAATCTATATCGCAACTTTACTGTAAGCACTCCTATATCGAACCTTTACTGTAAGCATCCTTATATCGCACCTTTACTGTAAGCACTACTGTATCGTACCTTTACTGTAAGCACTACTATATTGAACCTTTACTGTAAGCACTCATATATCGTACCTTTACCGTAAGCACCCCTATATCACACCTTTACTGTAAGCACTCCTATATATATCACCTTTACTGTAAGCTCTCCTGTATCGCACCTTTACTGTAAGCACTCATATATCGCACCTTTACCATACGCACTCCTATATCGCACCTTTACTCTAAGCACTCCTATGTCACACCTTTACTGCAAGCTCTTCTATATCGCACATTTACTGTAAGCACCTCTATACCACACCTTTACTGCAAGCACTCCTATATCGCACCTTTACTGTAAACACACCTATATCTCACATTGACTGTAATCACACCTATATCGCACATTTACTGTTAGCACTCTTATATCGCACATTTACTGTAAGCACTTCTATATCGCACCTTTACTGCGAGCACTCCTGTATTGCATATTTACTTTAAGCACTCCTGTATCGCATACTTTACTGTAATCACACCTATATCGCACCTTTACTGTCAACACACCTATATCGCACCTTTACTGTAAGCACTCCTGTATCGCACCTTTACTGTAAGGACTCCTATTTCGCATCCTTTACTGTCAACACACCTATATCGCACCTTTACTGTAAGCACTCCTGTATCGCATCCTTTACTGTAAGCACACCTATATCGCACCTTTACTGTCAACACACCTATATCGCACCTTTACTGTAAGCACTCCTGTATCGCACCTTTACTGTAAGCACACCTATATTGCATCCTTTACTGTAAACACACCTATATCGCATCCTTTACTGTAAACACACCTATATCGCATCCTTTACTGTAAACACACCTATATCGCACCTTTACTGTAAGGACTCCTATTTTGCTTCCTTTACTGTAAGCACTCCTATATATCACCTTTACTGTAAGCACTCCTATATCGCACACGTACTGTAACCACTCCTATATCGCACCTATACTGTAAGCATTCGTATATCGCACCTTTACTGTAAGCACTCCTATATCGCACACATACTGTAAGCACTCCCATATCGCACCTTTACTGCAAGCACTCCTATATCGCACACATACTGTAAGCACTCCCATATCGCACCTTTACTGCAAGCACTCTTATATCGCACACGTACTGCCAGCAGTCCTATAGCGCACACTTACTGTAAGCACTCCTATTTGCACATTTATTGTAAGTACTCCTATATCTCACCTTTACTGTAAGCACCCCTGCATCGCACATTAATTGTAAGCACTAATACATCGCACCTTTACTGTAAGCACTCCTATATCGCACCTTTATTGTAAGCACCAATATATTACACCTTTAATTTGTTTGCAAGCATCCCTATATCGCCCCTTTACTGTAAGCAACCCTGTATCTCAACGTTATAAGCACCCCTATATCGAGCTTTAATTATAATCACTCATATATCACAGCTTTACTGTAAGCACTCCTCTATCGCACATTTCTGTCAAACTTACCCTGTATCGCACCTTTACTGCAAGCACCCCAGTATCACATGTTTACTGCAAGCACTCCTATATCGCGCCTTTACTGTAAGCACTCCTATATCGCACTTTTACTGTAAGCATTACTATATCACACCTTTACTGTAAGCATTCCTATATCGCACCTTTATTGTAAGCATTCCTATATCGCACCTTTATTGTAAGCACCCATATATCGCACCTTTATGGTAAGCACTCCCGCACCCTTACTGTAAGCACTCCTATATCGCACGTTTACTGTAAGCACCCCTATATATAACCTTTACTGTAAGCACCCCTATATCGTACATTTACTGTAAGCACTCCTATATCGCACCTTTACTGTAAGCATTCCTATATCGCACCTTTATTGTAAGCACCCATATATCACACCTTTACTGTAAGCATTCCTATATCGCACCTTTATTGTAAGCATTCCTATATCGCACCTTTACTGTAAGCATTCCTATATCGCACCTTTATTGTAAGCACCCATATATCGCACCTTTACAGAAAGAACACCTATATCGCACCTTTATTGTAAGCACTTCTATATCGCAACTTTACTGTAAGCACCCCTGCATCGCACATTAACTGTAAGCACTAATACATCGCATCTTTACTGTAAGCACACCTATATCGCACCTTTACTGTAAGCACTCCTATATCGCACATTCACTGTAAGTACTTCCATATCGCACCTTTATTGTAAGCACCAATATATTACACCTTTAATTTGTTTGCAAGCATCCCTATATCGCCCCT
Organism: Cyrtodaria siliqua; assembly: GCA_037043455.1. Classification (NCBI taxonomy): domain Eukaryota; kingdom Metazoa; phylum Mollusca; class Bivalvia; order Adapedonta; family Hiatellidae; genus Cyrtodaria; species Cyrtodaria siliqua. Next base: position 58,120 of record JAWPHD010002226.1, read on the forward strand.
TTACTGTAAGCAACCCTGTATCTCAACGTTATAAGCACCCCTGTATCGAGCTTTTATTATAATCACTCATATATCACAGCTTTACTGTAAGCACTCCACTATCGCACATTTCTGTAAAACTTACCATGTATCGCACCTTTACTGCAAGCACCCCAGTATCACATGTTTACTGCAAGCACTCCTATATCGCGCCTTTACTGTAAGCACTCCTATATCGCTCCTTTACTGTAAGCATTACTATATCACACCTTTACTGTAAGCATTCCTATATCGCACCTTTATTGTAAGCACCCATATATCGCACCTTTATGGTAAGCACTCCCGCACCCTTGCAGTAAGCACTCCCATATCGTACCTTTACTGTAAGCATTCCTATATCGCACCTTTCTTGTAAGCACTTATATATCGCACCTTTACTGTAAGCACCCCTATATCGCACCTTTACTTCAAACACTCATATATCGCATCCACTCCCGCACCCTTACTTTAAGCACCCCTATATCGCATCATTATTATAAGCAGACCTATATCGCACCTTTACTGTAAGCACCCCTGTATTCAACTTTATATTAAGCATCTCTATATCGCACCTCTACTGTAAGCACCCCTGTATTTGAACTTTATATTAAGCATCCATATATCGCATCTTTACTGTAAGCACTCCTCTATCAAGCATTTACTGTGAGCACTCCTATATTGCACCTTTACTGTAAGCACCCTTATAACTTAACTTTATATTAAGCATCCATTATATCGCACCTATACTGTAAGCACTCCTCTTTCAAACTTTTACTGTGAGCACTCCTATATCGCATATTTACTATAAGCACCCCTGTATCGCACCTTAACTGTAAGTACTCTCATATCGCACCTTGACTGTAAGCACTCGTATATCGCACCTTTACATTAAGAACACCTATATCTCACCTTTACTGTAAGCACTCATATATCGCACTTTTACTGTAAGAACTCCTATATCGCACTTTTACTTTAAGCACCCCTGTATCGCACATTTAGTGTAAAGACTCATATATCGCACCTTTACTATAAGCACCCCTATATCGCATCTTTTCTGTAAGCACACCTATATCGAACCTTTACTGTAAGCACTCATATATATAACTTCTACGGCAAGCACTCCATTATCGCACCTTTACTTCAAGCACACCTATATCGCACCTTTACTGTAAGCACCCATATACGACACCTTTACAGTAAGCACTCTTTTATCGCACCTTTACTTCAAGCATCCCTATATCGCACCTTTACTGTAAGCACTCCTATACGATACCTTTACTGAAAGCATATCTGTATCACACCTTTACTTTAAGCATATCTGTATCGCACCTTTAATGTGAGTACTCCTATATCGCACTTTTACTATATGCACTCCTATATCGCACCTTCATTGTAAGCACATATATATCGCACCTTTATTTCATTTTGTAAGCACTCCTATAACGCACCTTTATTTCATTTTGTAAGCACAAATATATCGCACCTTTATTTCATTTTGTAAGCACCCCTATATCGCACCTTTACTGTAAACACTCCCGGACCTTTACTGTATGCACCCCTATATCGCATCTTCATTATAAGCACCCCTATATATCACCTTTACTGTTAGCAATCCTTTATCGCACCTTTATTGTAAGCACCAATATATCGCACTTTTATTTGTTTTTGTACGACCCCTATATCGCATCTTTATTGTAAGCACTCCCAGAGCTTTACTGTAAGCACCCTATATCGCCCCTTTACTGTAAGCACCCCTGTATCTCAACTTTATTATAAGCCTCCCTATATTGCACCTTTACTGTAAGCACTCCCGGACGTTTACTGTAAGCACCCCTATATCGCATCTTTACTGTAAGCGCTCCTATATCGCACCTTTACTGCAAGCGCTCTATATCGCACCTTTACTGTGAGTACTCCTATATCAAACCTTTACTGTGAGCTCCTATATCACACCTTTACTGCAAGCGCTCTATATCGCACCTTTACTGTGAGTACTCCTATATCACACCTTTACTGTGAGCTCCGATATCGCACCTTTACTGCAAGCGCTCTATATCGCACCTTTACTGTGAGTAGTCCTATATCACACCTTTACTATGAGTACTCCTATAACGCACCTTTACTGTGAGCTCCTATATCACACCTTTACTGTGAGCTCCTATATCACACCTTTACTGTGAGTACTCCTATATCACACCTTTACTGTGAGCTCCTATATCACACCTTTACTGTGAGCTCCTATATCACACCTTTACTGTGAGTACTCCAATATCGCACCTTTACTGTGAGCTCCTATATCACACCTTTACTGTGAGTACTCCTATATCACACCTTTACTGTGAGTACTCCTATATCGCACATTTACTGTGAGCTCCTATATCACAGCTTTACTGTGAGCTCCTATATCGCACCTTTACTGTGAGTATTCCTATATCACACCTTTACTGTTAGTACTCCTATATCACACCTTTACTGTGAGTACTCCTATATCACACCTTTACTGTGAGTACTCCTAAATCACACCTTTACTGTGAGTACCCCTATATCACACCTTTACTGTGAGTACTCCTATATCGCACCTTTACTGTGAGCTCCTATATCACACCTTTACTGTGAGTACTTCTATATCGCACCTTTACTTTGAGCTCCTATATCACACCTTTACTGTTAGTACTCCTATATCACACCTTTACTGTTAGTACTCCTATATCACACCTTTACTGTGAGTACTCCTATATCACACCTTTACTGTGAGTACTCCCATATCACACCTTTACTGTGAGTACTCCTATATCACACCTTTACTGTTAGTTCTCCTATATCCAACCTTTACTGTGAGCTCCTATATCACACCTTTACTGTGAGTACTCCTAAATCACACCTTTACTGTTAGTACTCCTATATCACACCTTTACTGTGAGTACTCCTATATCACACCTTTACTGTGATCTCCTATATCACACCTTTACTGTGAGTACTTCTATATCGCACCTTTACTGTGAGCTCCTATATCACACCTTTACTGTTAGTACTCCTATATTGCACCTTTACTGTGAGTACTCCTATATCGCACTTTTACTTTAAGCAGACCTATACCGTACTGGGATCATGCATGTATACACTGTTTCACGGAACTATCATTGGCTATTAATTTTGATAACATGCACGTCCATTCTGTGTAACAGCATGTAACTGTGTAAGAAAGATGTAGAATATAACGTGTACAAGAGAATAAAACTAATATTAGAGATCATTTATATTTCTTAACCTGTAGTCCGATGCTTTACTGATCAAAGGGGCACCGTATTCAATATTTAGAACCGTAATATTGTGTTATAAAAAGCTTTATGTTAGCATCTACAGACTACGAGTCGACAAAGCATTTACTAACCAACATCTTTGTAAATATAATTGCTGAGTTTATTTCCCCAGGCGTATCGATATCAAAGAGGCATCAAGCAATCTAGACTGCATAACATCCATGTTGATATATAACACTCAATGTGGCCAGACAGTCAATATACTCCTTAAATTGAAGCCTATCCGACTATAATTACAGAATTAAAAGCGAAAAGAATATTTTGTTTTCTCATTTCTCAAAAATAACTGTAGCCTTCTGCGTGAAATTCCTTGCCGTCAAATACAGGATTCAGATAAAATACCATACAGACGGTCGTCAGAGTTTCAACGAAATACAACACACGTATTTAACATATTTCATACAGGGTGCAGATAGTTTCATTGACTATGAAATAAGACACTTTGCAGTTTTGTAATCTAGACTACATAACAACCATGTTGATATATACTGAACAAAAAAAGTTTAGCACGACTTTATAGGGACATGGATTAAACATATGAACATTGATATATCTGTTGGAAGATATTAGAAATGCTAGGTAACGTTTTTCACAAAATTGTGTTATTTTATTATTTTCTAAGCGAAGTATCGAAATTACCTCCCTTATATTAAAAACAATTTATTTCATTATACAAATTTACTGCTTTGATCAAATGTAAAGTTTTCCATTGAAAATAATTGCTCATTCTGTCGTTGTTTAAAAACCGCTAAAATGTGTTCAGAAACGAGTGTTATTCTCAAACAAAAACATTCCGAATTCGTACTTTTATCTCCCTTTTCATTGAAATGAGAAAGATTTTCGATAACCTATTAAAAGTATGTTCCCATCATAATTAGTTTATTTTTATCTCCGACTTTGTTTACACATGACTTTGTAGCATTATTATTGGTCATATCTATGTCATTTTATCATTGACCCTGAACATAGATAGATAGATAGATACTTTTATTGACTTAAACTATTACAGTTTTTCATCATTACAAATATATGATAATTATAATATACACACACGTGACAGATATTAACATTGCAAATACAACAAAATAATCACTAAGTTTTTTTTGTTTCATACATATTTAAACAATCAAAAACATACATATATTATGGTATGTCAATGATAAACGAGGATGTTCTAAAATAAGATATCTAGTTTTTTTTTGTTTTTTTTTAGTCTGTTAAAATGGATGTAGATAGCCTTAATACAAGTGCATCGGAAATGAATTTACTTAAACTAAGAATAATCTTTTTGTTTAATGACTGCAACAATTCTACAAATTTAAACATGCTTGGTCTAGTTGTGTAATATTTAGGAATATATTTGTTTCTAATGTTAGAGTAAGTAGTACAGATCAAAATAAAATGGTACTCGTCTTCAATAGCGTTAGTGTTGCAAATTTCGCATACATACACGGCTTTGTTTATCGTCTCCGGAAGTGACATGCATTTTATGTGCTAATTTTATTTTGCTCAACATATATATTATATTTAATACATAACATTTACCGAATTCACAGTATCCTACATCGTCGAAACCCACGTTTGATTGATTACGTTATACTCCAGTGATGGTGGAGAGTAACGGAACAAATCACACGGGGGTATCCGACGATGAGTATCCTAGTGATCCGGCACCTTTCATTGTCACTGTCTTAATATAGCATATGTGTGGTTGAATCCTTAAATGTGATCCCACTCATATAAGCTATATTATGCGTGTATATGTTAATTGTGCCCCAGGCGAGTGTGTTATGATGTAGAGATACAGTATATCAGCGTGTGTTGCAGCTGTCATTTTTAGGAAGCGTTTGATACGTTTGATTTCTGAGTCTCTCATCATAGCTAGGCGCCCTGTTGTAGTGCTTTGTGACCGTGAATATCCGAGATCCCAAAGTTCGAAAGTATATTATTATACATATATATATATATATATATATATATATATATATATATAATACTCAAATTTGGTCAATTGTCGGGGCCCTTATATATTGGGTGTAGACCCTATAATCTGTTATCAGTATCATACGTCCATTCACTTCGAAAAAATTTATTGGGTCTGTCCCGACAACTAAGTTTTATACCCAACAATTGGGTAAGGACCCAACAATCGCTTCTGAGATTTATTTAAACCCCGACATCTGACCAAGTTTACTAAGGAGCGATTGTTGGGTCCTTACTCAATTGTTGGGTCGAAATTTAGTTGTCGGGTCCAAGACCCAATAATTGTTTTCGAACAGAGTTGAGTTGCACCCCCTACACCATCAACTTATCTTGTGAATGGAGACGTATTCCTACACCATAAACTTATCTTGTGAATGGACGTATGATACTGAATTGAACTGAATGTTGTTTAACGGCTCATCGACACAGTATAGATTATTTAGAGCCGTTCCAGAGAGAGGGGAAGGATACATAGGAATCCGGGAACCGTGCCCTACTTTTATTATCGAAGAGATTCCTATGGTTTTTTAATGTGCTCGGAGGATAGACCGATACACGAGATATATAGATATATCAATGTGGCCAGACAGTCAAACTACTCTTTAAGATCAAGCTTCCCAGCACTTTAAGAAAAGCAGTTTTCTCATTTCCAAAATTAACGATAGCCTTCTAGGTGAAATGACTTACCGTCATGGCAGCTATATTTAATAATAAAGGGTGCAGATAAAATACCATATAGAAATGTGGTTGAGTTTTGACGAATTACTTGACGAATTACAACACACGCCTTCAGCATATTTCATACAGGGTGCAGGTAAAATACCATTCACTAATGATGCCGAGTTTGAATGACAATGAAATACGACACACGGTTTCCTTATGTCCAAGGTAAAATTACCTTTCTTTTAAAGTCACTCTCCCGCCATTAACTGGCAAATTTTACAACAAGTTTATACCGTTTCTAAACCTACTGACGACGAGGTATATATAACTTACATATGTTGAGGATCCAAACTCTATAGACACAGTATAAACGGCTTTAACAAGCCAGGCCAAAACTCAAAACTGGAACGTCGAATTGAGTTATCAACTTATAATTCATTTTACGCATATTCAATCACGGGTATTTTATAAACCCGTAAAAACTATACTTTTAATCGGCACATATACATTATTATAGGACCTGAACACCTGAATAGAGTTTTGATAAATGGTTTTGTAGTGTAATTGTGCCGTTATTTGGCAGGTTTGTTGGATGCCGATGACGATCAAAGGGGACATTAGACTGGTATCAGTCTATAAATAATAAAAGGAGACAAATTAAAAAAATAAAATAATGCTCTGCATAAAAAATGTTTATTTTATTTCAAGCTCTGTTTCTCTTCATGGTTGAATTTATGTTCAGATAAGACCATACACATTATAAGTGGAGATATTTGCCTCTTTCAGTGCTAAGGAAATTATATAATAAGAGTTAAACGGTTGTAACATTCAGTTCATTGCGTATTGTTGACGAATCTCGACACACATGGTATGAACATATAATTAAGGAAAAAATAAGGGTAACGTTTCTAGGATCAGTATACATGTAGTTTTATATTATTTGTTGAAAATAATTTAGTCATAATTTACCGGTGATTGAAAATCGCCAGCGGAAACATATTTTCTAATGAAAATTAAAAATACTCTTACTGATTGTAATTATGTTTAACACATAAAATATATTTGATTATAAATACACAGTGACGTTTCTTTTTTTCTTTAATACTTATACACTTGAAAGAGTTCATGCACCACTAACAAAGCAAATAAGCATGCTACTATGTAATATGTATATCATTATTAATTTTGTACCATAGCTCTAATGGGTTTCCTTTGTTCCTGTTTGTGATATAATTTTTCATAAACCTGAACGCCTAAGCCTAAACCGTGCAATAACTGCCGGTATATGTCAGCCGTGCTATAACTGACAGATCTGGCAGTTATATCACGGTGTACCCAATGACCTTTCTTGCACATGCGAAGTTGGATAAATGGCTATGGTACAAAACATTTATAGCATATTTTTCTCGTATATACGATTTATACTGCACTCTCGGGGATACGGCCCTCGAGAAGCAGTATAAATCGCATATACTCGAAAAAATAATGCTATAAATATTACATAAATCAACACAGGGATTCCGTAGGAGACGTAGATATTGCAGCGCATTTGGACACAATAACTAGAGAGACATAAGGAACTTATGAACTTTTAATAGTAATATATTCTTGTTTATTATGTTATATAAACGTATAAAGTCTCGGATAAAAATTAAACAACTGTCTTTGGACGTTCGCTATTTACAAATCAATCACGCTAGATTATACAACTGGAATAATAACACCCTTCTGTAACAATTTTCCATCAGGATCGAGTACAGCTGGCCACACCGTCCAATCACAAACGCTTCCGGTTCCTTCAATTACAAACATTTCTGGATTCACTGGATCCCCTTTCGGGATCCAAGAAATGGTAAGCTGATTGTTCGATGAACACATTTGCAACACAATGTCGATACATTTGTGTATATACGAATGCAGTTCTTTGGTCAGGTGATCTTCGATTAACAAGCTTTGCTGACTGTGTCTTGTGAATTCCTGAAACAGAGTGGCCGTTTTTAATGAATTTATAAGAAAATATGTTTAATCACCACGAACCTAAATATTGCATATCAATATATACATGTAACTCTCAAGGTTCTAGAATATTAGCGATGTGGCCATCTTTGATTTTGCCGGAAGTTCTATCTAGTTATGACATCATCTGCAATGTTCCTTTCACCAGGTCGTTGACTAATATTCATCAATATATGAGAGTGAAAGAATACGACACAAATCCGAGTATTTAAAGAGTAGTGACCACATGATTTAAGTTTTGTCTATTTGCAACCGTGGCGGTTATCTTGGATTTTGCAGGAATTGGATTAACTGGGAATCAACATATTTCGAATAGTCGAGCTAAAAACAAACCCCATCGGAAACGAAACATGATATTCATCAATCACAAGATCTTCATCAGTCACAAGATATTCAGCACTGTCCACACCGTGACACTAGACAATATAATACCTGTCCACACCGTGACACTAGACAATATAATAACTGTCCACACCGTGACACTAGACAATATAATAACTGTCCACACCGTGACACTAGACAATATAATAATTAAATCGAAAAGGGTCAATAAATACAACTAAACATCTTCAACTCATGACAACTCATTCTATTAAACTTCAAACGTTTGTTTGTTTGAATGGTGTTTTACGTTATTTTTAGCACATGTTAGGCCATACATTTTTCTATATCACGGTCGTTTTTTTGTGTGGTATTTGTGTCCATTTTTCCTGGGTAGAACCAGTACTGTATAGCTCCCGCCATTCGTAAGAATCGACACTGTCTCGTTTGACAAGTCGGGTGCACTTTATTGATATCCCGATCGGGATGTGCCGGACTGAACCGGTCACGTGATCGGTACACCGAAATGTGCCGAGCTATTCTATCAGGGCTAGACGGCATATGCCGATTGGATGCGCGCGCAGTCACCCGGAATGAATCGAGTGAAATCGGGTTAAACAGGTACACCGCGGCATATAACCGGGATACCAATAAAGTGCACCCGACGTCGAGTGTCGTTACTATCCCGTCCACGGACGCGATAAACTTGAAAACATGAAAACAATACGTTGAACGACACGAGGTTTTGTTTCGGGCGGACGGAAGCAGACTATGTATATGACCCTCCGACGCGTTGTGGCTTGAGATAATAATTGAGACAATATTTCTCATGGGACCTGTTGCTGTAAAAGACATTAAATCGATAATACAAAATTGCACCAAATCTCGCATATTGTCAATTACGGCGAACTGTCTATGGTGTTTCGTCCTGCCTTCCTGCGTTTTAGTGTCTAGTGAGAAGAGTTATCACTTCTTTCGTGCGTTTTTGTGAGAAGATGATTACATATAATTATTTATATTCTGATCTATTGGAAGACATTGACATAATATTTAGGAAACCGGTTTTCTGTATTATTCTATATCATTTACGTTTTTTGGTGTGTTAAACACGTAGAACTATTTCATAAATAATACAATTTAGAAACAGCGTAATTGCGATGCGGTTTATCTGATTGGATTTCGTCAATTAGACGAACAGATATGCATGGTGACGGTAAACGCAGTGCCGAACTCGATATGGACTGGCCTGTAAAGCTGCGGTAGTAGTATACAACTATTTAATTCCTTAGAAGTCAATGGTTAGAACTATTTATCAGAGGGAGTGCCGCCTCGTGCAATAGTATCCTTCAAGGATCAGTAGTCACTCCCGAGGATAAATAGTTCTAAACCATTGACTCCTGAGGCATTGAATAGTTGTTTTATTTAGATCATACAATATAACAGTTTTGATTTTTTACTAATTAAATTAAAATTTGGAGTGTGAGCCGTGTAAACAATGTATCTGCTTCCTTTGTTCATTTAAACATCAGCCCAGACAAACATTTTCCAGATGTTTTCTATGATGGAGGTCAAAGATCAAGGTCAAGGTCACAATGACCTTATTTTAGTACGCGACACACCGCTATCCCAAGATGTATTCACATACCAAGTTTGGTATCTCTTAAGTATTACAGTATTAAAAATACGGTCCGGACAAGTATTTTCTATGACAGAGGTCACAGGTCAAGGTCACAATGACCTTATTTTGGTACGCGACACACCGCTATCCCAAGATGTATTTACATACCAAGTTTGGTATCTCTTAAGTATTATAGTATTGAAAATACGGTCCGGACAAGTATTTTCTATGACAGAGGTCACAGGTCAAGGTCACAATGACCTTATTTTGGTACGCGACACACCGCTATCCCAAGATGTATTTACATACCAAGTTTGGTATCTCTTAAGTATTATAGTATTGAAAATACGGTCCGGACAAGCATTTTCTATGACAGAGGTCAGGTCAAGGTCACAATGACCTTATTTTGGTACGCGACACACCGCTATCCCAATATGTATTCACATACCAAGTTTGGTATCTCTTAAGTATTATAGTATTGAAAATACGGTCCGGACAAGCATTTTCTATGACAGAGGTCACAGGTCAAGGTCACAATGACCTTATTTTGGTACGCGACACACCGCTATCCCAAGATGTATTCACATACCAAGTTTGGTATCTCTTAAGTATTATAGTATTGAAAATACGGTCCGGACAAACATTTTCTATGACAGAGGTCAAGGTCACAATGACCTTATTTTGGTAAGCGACACACCGCTATCCCAAGATGTATTCACATACCAAGTTTGGTATCTCTAAGTGTTATAGTTTGAAAATACGGTCCGGACAAGCATTTTCTATGCATTTTCTATGACAGAGGTCACATGCCAAGGTCACAATGACCTTATTTTGGTACGCAACATACCGCTATCTCAAGATGTATTCACATACCAAGTTTGGTATCTCTAAGTGTTATAGTATTGAAAAAACGGTCCGGACAAGCATTTTCTATGACAGAGGTCACAGGTCAATGTCAAGGTCATAATGACCTTATTTCGGTACGCGACACACCGCTATCCCAAGATGTATTCAAATACCAAGTTTGGTATCTCTAAGTGTTATAGTATTGAAAATACGGTCCGGACAAGAACTTTCTATGACAGAGGTCACAGGTCAAGGTCACAGTGACCTTATTTTGGTATGCGACACACCACTATCCCAAGATGTATCCACATACCAAGTTTGGTATCTCAAAGTCTTATAGTATTGAAAATACGGTCCGGACAAGCATTTTCGTAACATTGTCTATGACAGAGGTCACAGGTCAAGGTCACTTTGACCTTATTTTGGTATGCGACAAACCGCTATCCCAAGATGTATTCAAACACCAAGTTTGGTATCTCTAAGTGTTATAGTATTTTAAATACGGTCCGGACAAGCATTTTCTATGACAGAGGTCACAGTCAAGGTCAAGGTCACAGTGACCTTTTTTTGGTACGCGACACACCGCTATCCCAAGATGTATCCGCATACCAAGTTTGCTATCTCAAAGTGTTATAGTATTGAAAATACGGCCCGGACAAGCATTTCGGAAGGACGGACTGACGGAAGGACGGACGGACGGACAGACAGGGTGCAAACCTATAGTCCACCCCGGGACCGTAGGGGACTAACAGGCGCGTCACTGACACAGATCCACTATTGTATGGTCACGTGACGCTTTGCTGTTGTTTTTTTAAAAAAGGGGTCAATGACAAAGATGTACTATTAAACGCTAAATTTACTATTGCACGGTCACGTGATGAACTATTGAACGGCTGGCATATTTCCAAAGAGAATGATCAAAACTATTTAATCACATGTGACTGTTCTAGGCCAATGAAAAACGCTTATATTTTATGATATATAATACTACCCTTTGTGGTTCTGGATGGTAGTTAACACATCCACGCTTCTTTTAAAACTAGTATGTGTCACCTTTATAAACGACAAGTGTAATAAAACGATGATTTCAAACTATTATATAGGAAGTTTTAACATAACATTAGTTACGGTTTCATTTGAAGAATTGCGGAATTACAGTTATTGCTAAAGGCCAACAAGGAGAGCATGTAACCAGTAGACTGATAGAAATCTTCTCGCCCTCACTCCTCGGGTTCGAATCCCACTGGGAGCTCGACTTGTGAGAAAGTGCCCATTCTTACGGATGGTGGGATGCATACAGGACTGGTTCTTTTCAGGAAAGGTGGGTGGTCTGCCTCCACCAATAAAACCGACCATCATAAATAGCCTAACATGCGCTAAAAATGACGTAAAACATTATTCAACCAACCATCAACGTATGGCGTGTGGATATATTTAAATCAGCGTCTTTTATAATTCCATCAAAGAAACAAGAGCTGTCGGAGAACAGCGCAGCTCGACTATTCGATTTTTCAGAGAATAATAAATTATATAGCTAGTATATACCATCAGAAACAAGGCTACAACAATGTGGGGTGAGGTTGGGGCACAACATAACTGTGTAAGAACTGACCAAAACTACACAAAAAATCGAGTTTTGAGTGGGGCAGAGGTGGGTGGGTGGGGGGTGGGGTGGGGGGGGGGGGGGGTGGGGTGAGAGGGGCAACATATATGAGTAAGAAATGACTAAAACAACACAGAAATATTTAAAAAATAAAAGTGTGAGGGGGGTGGGAGTGGGGGCGGTTGGGGGAGGGGGGAGCCCATGCCCCAATATCGGTGAAGTATGAATAAGATGCATAATGCTATAAGAAATCCCAAACCAAAATTATAGATATATACATGCTTACATACAAACCTAGATCTGCCTTTATTGCACATTTTATGGGCCATCACAATTTGGGTTCCATGGGAGCCCAGAATTTGCAGAAGACAAAAATACTTATCCAACCCTTTACAACATACTATAAGGAAACCAATTCCAAAATTTAGTTCAGCTAGGACAAGAAATGTAAGAGATATAGACCTGTAAACACAGCTTACACGCAAAATTTGATGTGAAACAGACGCATTTTAAGGGCTATCAGAATTTTGGTTCCATGGGAGCCCAGGGGTTACAGGAACCAAAATTACTTAAGCAGCCCTTAAGATAATGCTATAAGGAAGCTAATGGCCAAATTTGGTTGTGCTAGGGTAAGAATTGTAAGAGATATAGACTTGTAAACACAGCTTACACGCAAAATTTGATGTGAAATGGGACACATTTTATGGGCTATCATAACTTGGGTTCCATGGGAGCCCATGGGTTACAAGAACCAAAATTGCTTATGCAGCCCTTAAGATAATGCTATAAGGAAGCCTATGGCCAAACTTGGTTGTGCTAGGATAAGAAATGTAAGACATATAGACTTGTAAACACAGCTTACACGCAAACCTTGATGTGGGACGCCGACGCCAACGCCGACGCCGACCCCGGGGTGATTACATAAGCTCTCTTATTCTACGAATAGTCGAGCTAAAAATGTTTGCATGGTATCTATATGGTATGTTAGCATGTATATATTTAAACACTGGGACACAAATAAACGTATTATATACGCTACTGTGGCATTTCTTATGACTTGTTTTTTGTTTCATCAAGTTCTTTTTCGGATTTTGGAAACATTTCTTTTACAATACAATGTTCTCTCCACATAATGCTTATACCGGAAAACAACTGATCTAGTTAACTGCTGCATTGTAATAATATTGAGTGTAATGCAGACCTAACTTTTGTTATTATGAAATCACTCTCAGGGAATTAATAAAAGAAGACGTAGCCATCGATATTCCTCGCAGCAATCTAGTTTTTTATGTTCTTACTGGATTGATGAAGGCGCTTAAAAAACAAATAACTTCATAGAACTCCTCAAGGCCAATAGGTCGATATACGAGGAAATATCCTGACGCTTTGGATATGAACATTAAATCTAATGACACTTTTGTTTCTGTGAGAATAACACACAACCATAATTAAATATACTGAGGGAAAAAGGTTTAGCAAGTTTCTTAGATGAAATAATTATAATATTAATTAATTAATATTATTTCCAAGGTGCAACAAAAACTTGCTAAACTGTTTTCCCGCAGTATATATACTGAAAGGAAAAAAGAAACGCATACTGGGTATTTCCGATAAATATTGTATGTTTAATATGCTAATCGAAAGGCACAGGGCGACGTTATGCCTGTCCTTTCGGAAAGAATGTTTAAACAGCACCGAACACACAGATGGTTACCCCTTTAAAGTTTCATTATCGACAGAATGAGCATTTGGCTCAAGCAGGTGGAGGAAACTTAGGCTTTAAACGTTGCAATCTCTTAACATTAATAAACACAATACTGACATGGCTTGACTTTTTCAAGCGAAACTTCAACATTAATGAATTTCGTGTAACAAAGTATACTTTGATTAAAAGGTCTACTACATGGCAGAGTTGTCCTTTCTGTAATTAGTTGTAGCCCTTTTTTGTACAAAACATGTTAAGATATATCTGGAATATTACGTGGAATAAGTTGTATATAGTAGTGTGGTATAGGCATTTTTTTTATTATGTATCCTTCCCCTCTCTCTGGGGCGGCTCTAAATAACCTATACTGTGTTGATGAGCCGTTAAACAACATTCAATTCAATTCAATTCAATTCTTTGTCAATAAAACGGACTGGTCTGGAAAACTAGACGACCTGGCTAGTTGTGTGGTATCATGATTAATATTAATTGGTATGATGCGGTTAGGCTCTTATAAATTCTTGTTTTGTGATCGTACATTTTATTTGAATTATATGTACAACAGCTTATTTATAATAGCAATACAAACCCTATTTAAATTAATATGTATGATTTAACAACAAAAAAGGTTTTCGAGATTTCCAGAGCATGCATTTTCATAAACAATAATTAAACGGAAGGCAATATAAAACTGAAGTATACGTGTAGCAGATTTCAACAACACACCAGAGCACCATTTTATAAAATAACTTACGACCATTTTGATCTAAATCAATTTCTTAAATGCTTCGCTATAAATTACACATTTCAAATAAGCGTTATTTCATTTCATTTGTTTATACATGTGATATTTCTGCACTACGTGCCCACATAATTGTCTACAATAAATGCTTCGGTGAAAAAAGTTAACGATTTAAAATTTGAGACTTATCGTAAGATGTTTAATAAAACAAGACCCAGGACCTCCGGAAACAAACAATCTACAACCTGGTGTTTTCATGGACATGCCAAAAGTACCGATGGCACAACATGCTATTTGGCAATGGAATTGAACTGAATGTTGTTTAACGGCTCATCAACACAGTATAGGTTATTTAGAGCCGCCCTGAGAGAGGGAATGATACATAGGAATCCGGGAACCGTGCCATACTCTTATTATCGAATAGATTCCTATGGTTCTTTAAATTGCTCGGAGAATAGTCCGACACACGGGACCGCCCGGTTTATGTCCTCTTTCGACGGAATAGGCTAAGGGAAAGTGTCTTGCCAAGAACACACGACGAAACTCAGTGGCACTACGGAGGATTGAACCTGAAGCCTCCGGTTACAAATCCGCCGCGTTACCGACTGCGCCACGCCAGCCCTCTATTTGTCAATGGAACCATATCACTAGGTTTGTGTGTAGCAAGATGATACATCGTACCGTCATGGAGTTATATTTCGGCAACGAACCATGTGGACATTTCGTGTTGTTATGGAAAGGTCAAAATGATTGATTTAATTATGTTCCATGTATCAAATTGCACCACTTATAGATTCACTAGAAGGGAGTTCTGCCGTGTGCTAATTTCAGCAAGTAAAATCTTGACTATAAAGTTTGAAGACAGTGGGTGCAATCTTTCATGAATTATGGATCAGATGTTTGTTTTAAAGTGTTAAAGTTTATGAAAAGGGGCATAACTCTCCATAGTAAAATATAATTAAAGTTTGATGACATGGGGTGCAATCCTTCATGAATTATGGAGCATATTTTTTTTATATGTTAAAATTTATGAAAAGAGACATAACTCAGCATTGGATAATTGATGAAGATGACTTGTATAAAGTTTTATGACCATATGTCAATATTTTGCCAAATTATGAGCCAGGTTAGGTTACAAGTTAAAGTTTTATGAAAATGGTCATAACTCTACCAAAATGAAAGTCAGAGTTATTGGACATATGTAACGACATTTCTTTGAGTAAGATGAATATGTGTAAGAAGTTTCATGAACATAGGTCAAATCTTTTTCAAGTTATGGTCAGTTATGAGCTTGGTTAGGTTGCAGGTTAAAGTTTTATGAAAAGCGGCATAACTCTGCCAAATTCCAAGTCAGAGTTATTGGTCATCGGTAAAAACATTCCTTGGAGTAAGATGAATTTGTGTGTGAAATTTCATGTAGGTCAAACGCTTTTTAAGTTATGGCCAGTTATGAGCTTGGTTAGGTGGCAGGTTAGTTTTATGAAAAGGGGCATAACTCTGCCACAATGACAGTCAGAATTATTGGACATGTTTAACGACATTCTTTGAGTTAATATGAAGATGTGTGTGAAGTTTTATGAACATAGGTCATATATTTTTAAAGTTATGGTCAAGGTTAGATTGCAGATTAAAGTGTGACGGACGACGGACGATGACGGACAAAGAGATCCCTATGTGTCTGCCGTGCTTTAACTGATGTTAACCAACTGCCATTATATACTCAACAAAACGTATGTGCAACACGTCCAAATGTTCGTTCTATATCCAATGCAAATAAACATCGGGTACTGGCTGATAAAAATGTACTACAAAACGTATTTCGTTTTCATTATCTTATGTTGATTTGAAGAAAACCCATTAATCATGTAATTCATGAATGCGAAACACTGTTTGTTATCATGTCATAACTGAAGGTTGTTTTGTTGTTGTTTTTTTACGAAAACTCAACAGAATGAATTAAGTGTAAATCTATGGAATTCACTTGATAGATTGTCAATCAAAAGATGCCATTTTCACCTTTCAGAAAGCAAGGTAAATTCATTTTGCTTAAAATCACACAAACCTATTGAAAAACATTTACTGCTCTAGTTCATTTTTACAAAGCAACAATACCGCATATTACATTGAAAATACCGTAAAAGGAAAATCGGACGTGTTGCGTTATAACTGGTACTATGTCATAATCTTACCTCTGTTATAGTGTCAGTTGCTGATGTAGCATGTCGCTTGTCGGCCACGTTGTCCTTGTGACCCGCTGATGTTGCCTGTCCTTTGTTGTTGTCCGTACGACTGGCTGATGCTCCCTGACGTTTGTCTGTCACAATATCCATACAGAAATCGTACCCTGCCTGTTAATTAAAAAAAAAAACACAGCTTCAACAAATTTTTTAATATATTAAACCGCTGTACTGAAAACTTCCAATAGATTAGTATGCCATTGTCTTTTTCAAGCTGTTATATTTTATTTAAAACATGCCAAACTCAAACCAACGTAATACATCGTCGACTGTTTATATAATTTGAACAGAGTACCATTGATCAATTAAACCCTAGTAGAATACAAGACATTTTCAAAAATAACAACGATTGCAGTGTAGCGACCTTTGCGACTCCCCGTGCTTGTAGCAACTGCAGTGTGGCGACCATTTATGTCTCCCAGTACCTGTAACCGCTGCTGTGTAGCGACCATTTACGTCTCATCGTGCCTGTAACCACTGCATAGTAGCGACCTTTACGTCTCATCGTACCTGTAACCACTGCAGTGTAGCGACCATTTATGTCTCCCCGTTCGTGTGACCATGCAGTGTAGCGACCTTTCTGTCTCATTATGTGTGTAACCACTGCATCGCAGCGAACATTTACGTCTCCTCGTGCTTGTAACCACTACAGCGTAGCGACCATTTACGTCTCATCGTGTTTGTAACTTCTACAGGGTAGCGACCATTTACGTATCAACGTGTTTGCAACGCCTACAGTGTAGCGACCATTTACGTCCCATCGTGCGTGTAACCACTGCAGCGTAGCGACCTTTTACGTCTCATCCAGCGTGTAACCACTGCAGTGTAGCGACCATTCACGTCTCCCCGTGCGTGATACCTCTGCAATGTAGCGCCCATTTACGTCTCCCCGTGCATGTAACAACTGACTGTTTACTTATACTCATGCATGTTACAAATGCAGTGTAGCTACTTTTACGTCTCATCGTGCTTGTAACAGCTGTAACCACTGCAGTGCAGCGACCATTTACGTCTCCCTGTGCGTGTTACCACTGCAGTGTAGCGACCATTTTTGCCGTTGTAACTTGATTGTCATAATAAATGTCACCAACTACGGAGAGAACTGTAACTAATGTTGTAATAACGTGTAGTTCAATCCCACACATAATCTGCATATGTTGCTGGTAATATTGTGATGTTTAATACATACATGTATCTACAATAAAACAGTATTGAAGTTAAAAGTGAAGTCCAAAGAACCGTTTATTTTATTATTCAATAACAACAAAACACTAAATATTACCCTCACTATCCTCATCAGTAGGTATATGATCTCCTCGTCATGTTTGTGGGGCCCTAGCGACTTCTGTGCCGAGCGCCACTCGTGTCTGTATATCTTGGCAAAGTCGTCTGCTAACCTCATCCTTCCGTCCATAGCTGCCATACGTTCTCAATCTGATATGATGGCACTTTAATAATTAATGTCTGCTTCACATTTTCCAAGAAAACTCAACCAAGCCTAAGAAGTCCCGTTTCTGCCAGTTGACAGTCTGGAGTATAATCCAATACTGAAAATAAAGGAAGAAGCAGCAGTCAGTATTGTAGTTTGAGATGGCGGAAGTAAAAACAGTTTTCCTTTTTTTACAGACGGCGCAACTTCCTGATTAAAACCTTTTTTTCCCTTTCTTTTTTAAAATCTAAATATGATGCATAAAGCCTTAAAATAAGTATAGCTAATTCTGAGTTCGTCTAAATATCATTCGTCTAAATATCATTTGTCTAAATAGTTTATTGAATACGTGTGTTTCTGTCTATAAATTCCATTGCTTTCTTCTGTTAAAATCCGTTGAAAAGGTTACGTAATAATTACATGTTCTTTCTGTCGATAATCTTTAAAGGGACTAGAGGCGATCTGAAAGAAGTATGGTAGTCAATCCGAATTACGAACAGATGGTCTTCTGAATGAATTCGAAGCAGTTAATTCCATTGCGCATTGATGCACGCTGTTGCTTCTCTTACAAGAAAATTTAAAGATTTCTGCTACAGTATATTTCAACGGGGCGGACGTCGCCATTGGGAGGTAACAATAGCTTTTAATTATTTGTTTTAATAATGCGCGCTAATAAAACACCCATAGCGTGTTTCAGTTGCTTACATACTTATTTACTAAACTAGTCCCATAAAACTTCCTACTGAAACAGCTGGGTCTGGAAAGCTCGACGAATATGTTAGTCTTTGTCATAATTTTATAAATCATGAATAATTATTCGTACGATGCTTTAAGGTTATAATACATTTTGTTTTGTGAACTTCCTGATTTTTTATTTAATTATACGTACATTCTTACTGTATTCTTACTGTAGTATAGATACCGTTGTAAGCGATTCGCTTCTAAGGTACTCCTTGATTGTGCTTTTTCAAACTTTATTTTTTTTTGACTTCCGGTTGTTATATGAAACTTGGAGAAAATTTAGTGGGGTGTCGTGACCAATGTTTATTTAAACGACTTTTAAACGCGTTGAACCAACGCCTCAATTATCTCGTTTGGAAGTTTATTCCATCTACATGCAATATAAATAAACCCTAATGAATAATTATTTATGTATATATACAAGTTTATAGCACCACAAAGTTATTGATAACTTCCGGTTAGCAATGGCGGAGTAGAAAATGTGGGTTTGTGTCGGTCAGAAAAAAGTTGAAGAATAAACAGTTTTAGACGATTAATATTGTGGCCAGACGTTTGCACGAGGTACACGAGGTGCACGCGGTGTACGCTGAATATATTTCCCACTCTCCACAAGGGTCAATATACAATATGTCGAACAGCAGTTCTACACCGGTAATGAGCGCTGAAGATAAACGTGTAACATCTTTGGCAGATACATATGTGTGCAAGGATACATATGTGTGCAAGGATACATATGTGAGCAAGGATGTTTCTGATATAGCGTCCTGCTTTGCGAAACTGCAAGAAAACCGAATTGATGCAAAGTTAGAATCTGTAAAGTCCAATATTTCGGACATCGAGAATAAAGTACAGACTATCGAGGCGTTCGTTGAGTACACTAATGGTGAATTTCGCAATCTGCACGAAAAAACAATCCCCAACACATGAACGACTGAAACTAGAACTATGGGGCCGTAAATGGAATCTCGTTGTGCGAGGCGTTGAAGGGACTGTGCGAGGCGTTGAAGGGACAGACAGCCACGGGACGGCTACGATTACGAGTAACAAAGTTCGATCCTTTATGTTTGAGGAATTTAAGTTTGACAAGAGCGGATTAAGAACATGCTTTTCCAAGCGGTTCATCGGTTGCCGACGGGGGATGTTGGTATCGACAGGGACCATGTCCTAGAATCAGCGATGCGCAATGCGTTGTACCAGATTTGCCGCCGGAAATAGCCAAGCAAAGAGCGGAACTTTTGACCAAACGTAGAAACATGCCGATGGTGGAAAAACGTGCAAGCTCATTTGCGTGATTTTCCGTTTGTTGAGTTAAGGATAATCAAAATTTTGAATTGGGCAGAGTCCTTCCTGTGAAACTGAAACTTCATTTTGGCTGATTTTATGAAATTAATGATAAAAACGCAACAAAATGATTTCCATTATACAAAACATATATAAGAGCAAATGAAGAATAAAAAAAGAGTGTTCTAAAAATGTTATCATTTATGTACAATCTGACATTAAAATATACCATGTTTTGTGCATCCGCCTAGAAATATCCATAACGTTAAACTAAAAACAAATAACATCCATATAATCCTCCCAGTCTTATCAAGGGCAGCTGAAATCCAAAATTTTGAAATTAATTTATTTCATTTTCGCTCAAATTTGACCAAACACAGAGGTATCTTCCAGCAATATTACAAATGTACATGTGTTACTTAGCATGCTTAGATTATGCTTGAAAAATGAGGTGCGAGGTAGGTAAACAGAAGAATAGTAGTGTGCTTGACCATGCATACATTGCAATTGCCTGGGCTAACTCACCTGTATTATTATGGCATATGATAATGTAAACCTTCAGGTTACTTTGTGTATTAAATTGTCACCCCATTATGGCCACTGGAAATTGATTTTGAGAATGTGTTCATGAACAATATTTGTAAAGTTTTAAGTGATTGGTATACAAATTTAAAAAATGGATTTTCAGCTGCCCTAGATTAGACTTTGAAGATTACATTGCTATTGATAATATTTAATTTTCTTCTCTGAATATTACTGTGTGGATGCAGGAAAATGGCAGTTTTTTTAATTTAAAATAATTACTAAACTACTGATTTGTTTCTATTGATTTCTTTCTCTTTATATGCTATATATATAATAAATAATGAAAGCACTTGATTTAATGCCCTAACTTGTGCTTAAAATGCATATTGCATCGCAGTGTTTTTTTTTGGCTGTTTTTATAGCCGAAATTCGGTCATATTCCCAATGCCAAAACATACCTTGTTTTCCCAATTAAGAGGAAAAAATTCCCAATTTAAAAAAAAAATTTTTAGTGTCCCAATCCAATGATTGGGGTTCATTGGATTGGGGTTCAAAAGCTTATAAATTCTTCTGTTTATCTTGGTGTACAAAAAACAGTATTAAAGATATAATTATGAAAGGAAAGCTTTACTTTATATTTTTCCGAATTTTATTAAAAATCGCGCTACAATTCCCAATTTTATGAAAAATCGCGCTAAAATTCCCAATTCCAACGCCATGGGCTATGTTCCCAAAATAGAGAAAAAAAACACTGCATCGAAATGGTTTTCATTGTCACAGGTCGGATATCACCAATTTAAATTGCAGAAGTACTTTAAAGCAAAAGCATTAACGTTTACTTTGCGTTGAAAAAACAACAAAAAACTGGTGAACTGCTTTTTAAGCTGTGTGTACAATCGGCTGCCTGAGTCGATTTAATTTAGATAAGTATTTGTGTAAACAAACAAGAGGCCCAGGAGGGCCTGTGGACGCTCTACTGGCTAACATGGCTCTTATAACATCAATGAAGCGAGAGACTGCCATTTATGTTTTTTTTATGGGCAAAATACAGCTTATAAACTAAATCAAGGGCCATAACTAAAGAATCTGGTAAAGTTTGGCAAAGATCAGATGAAAAATGAAGGCCCTACCATATTAACGAGGCAAAATATAGCATTTTTAACTAAACAAGAGTCATAACTCCTCTGTTACTGGTCCAATCTGGCTGGTTTTCGAACTTGGTCAATAGAGCTAAAAAAATAAATAATAAAAAATAATAAAAAAAATGGAAAAAAAAAAGGAAAAAAAAATGGAAAAAAAAAATGGAAAAAATAAATAAATAAAAATAAAATTAAACACAATTAAAAAATAATAAAAATAAAAAATAGGCAAATAAATCAATTAAACAAAAAAATTAAAAAAATACATTTCAAACAAAAATATAAAATCTGGTAAAGTTTGGTAAGATCAGTAAGATCAGATGCAAAATGAAGGATCTATCGTACTAACGAGGCAAATTATAGCATTTTTAACGAAATCAAGGGCCATAACTCCGCTGTTACTGATCCGATCTAGCTGGTTTTCAAACTTGTTCGAGCTTTCATTGACATTAACAATCTGATCAAGTTCGATAAATTTCGGAAGAACAATAAAGCCCCTATCGTCTTAACGAAACAAAATATAGCATTTTTATCTAAATCCAGGGCCATAACTCCGCTGTTACTGGACCGATATGGCTGGTTTTCAAACCTGTTCGAGCTTTCATTGTTATTAACAATCTGGTAAAGGTTGGTAAAGATAGGATGAAAAATGAAGGCCCAATTGTCTTAACAAGGCAAAATATAGCAATATAGCATTTTTAAGTAAATCAAGGGCCATAACTCCGCTGTTAGTGGTCCGATCTGGCTGGTTTTCGATTTTGCTCGAGCTTTCATTGATATTAACAATCTGTTAAAGTTTGGTAAAGATCAGATGAAAAATGAAGGCCCTATCGTCTTAACGAGGCAACATATAGCATTTTTAACTATATCAAGTGCCATAACTCCGCTGTTACTGGTCCGATCTGACTGGTTTTCGATCTTGCCCGAGCTTTCATTGATATTAACAATCTATTAAAGTTTGGTTAAGATCGGATGAAAAATGAAGGCCTTATCGTCTTAACGAGGTAAAAGTTAACGGACAGACGACGGACGGACGACGGACGGAAGACGGACAACACACCATCCCATAAGCTCTGCTGGCCCTTGGCCAGTAGAGCTAAAAATCATAAAATCTGGTAAAGTTTGGCAAAGATCAGATGCAAAATGAAGGCCCTATCGTAAGACGAGGCAAACTATAGCATTTTATAACAAAACCAAGGGCCATAACTCCGCTGTTACTGGTCCGATCTGTCTGGTTTTCGAACTTGACCGAGCTTTTATTGGCATTTATAATCTGATAAAGTTTGGTAAAGATCGGGAAAAAAATAAAGTCTTAACGAGGCAAAATATAACATTTTTAACTAAATCAAGGGCAATAACTCCGCTGTTAATGCTCCGATCTAGCTGGTTTTCGAACTTGTCCGAGCTTTCATTTATATTAACAATATGTGCAAGTTTGGTAAAGATCAAATGATAAATGAAGACGCTAGAGTGTTCACAAGGCTTAATATGGCATTTTTCAGCAAAACAAGGGCCATAACTCCGCTGAAATTATTTCGATAGTGCCGGTTTTCGAACTTGTTCAAGCTTTCCTTGATATAAGGACACTGGCAAAGTTAAGTAAAGATCCGATTAATATTGAAGGCCCTAGAGTGTTCACAAGGCAGAAAATAGCATTTTTCAGAAAAAACAAGGGCCACAACTCCGGTGTTACTGATCCGATTTAGCTGGTTTTCGAACTTGTTCGAGCTTTCATTAATATTAACAATCTGTGGAAGTTTGGTAAAGTTCAAATAATAAATGAAGGTGCTTGAGTGTTCACAAGGCAGAAAATGCCATTTTTCAGAAAAAACAAGGGCCATAACTCCGGTGTTACTGACCCAATTCAGCCGATTTTCGAACTTGTCCAGGCTATTATTGATATTAACAATCTGTGCAAGTTTGGTAACGATCAAATGATAAATGAAGGTGCTAGAGCGTTCAGAAGGCAGAAAACAGCAATTTTCAGAAAAATCAAGGGCCATAACTCCGGTGTTACTGATCCGATTTGGCTGGTTTTCGAACTTGTTCGAGCCTTCATTGATATTAACTATCTGTGCAAGTTTGGTAAGATCAAATAATAAATGAAGGTGCTAGAGTGTTCACAAGGCTTAATATGGCATTTTTCAGCAAAACAAGGGCCATAACTCCGGTGAAATTATTCCGATCTGGCTGGTTTTCGAACTTGTCCGAGCTTTCATTGATATTAACAACCTGTTAAAGTTTGTTAAAGATCGGATGAAAAATGAAGGCACTAGAGTGGTAACAAGACAAAAGTTAACGACGACCGACGACGGACAACTCTCCATCCCATAAGCTCTGCTGGCCAGTAGAGCTAAAAACGAGACCATCTATCATTTGGAAGTTAAATTGTGTTTCAATCTGTAGGAACGATTCTGTTGATTATATATGTGTATGCATATGGGTATGGATATGTATGTATGCTATGTATGTGTGTATGCATATGCATATGTATGTGTATGTGTATGTGTATGTGTATGTGTATATGCATATGTATATGTATATGTATGTGTATGTGAATATATATATGTATGTATGGGGAAATATAGCAGAACACATATAGCATTTATAAAACATGAGCAATACGAGCATGTGCTTTCTTGGTATCTTAATAAGTGAGCTGTTTATCTTATATCTGTCATACCATAAACTCTCTTCTTTTTCTTGCCATCTTGTGTATTATTCCCGCTCCTCCAGACCCATCCCCATCAACTAATCTGCATAGAACCGATATACTTAGTTCTACACAGGCAAAGCATGTTGAATCGAGTAAGTTTGATGCATTCAAATAGTTTATACATCACTATTTGTTAGTAAACGATACGACGTGGCGATAGTAAAAATTCTGTGTACGATATATACTGAACAAAAAAAGAAACTTCCGCATTTTAAGCTGTGATTTGCTTAGGGTTGACTTTGTTACACTTTGTACACCAATCTAGATACAATTTCATCATTATATACTTATCACTCAATAATTCTGATCAATATAAATACTCATTAAAAACCAGAGTTAGTGTGTTGCTGCTAAAACATGTTTTATTCAAATTGCGAAATCACTATATTTGTATTATAAAGGGAGGTAATCTGAAAATATTCATTCTTGAAATCTGTATGGCGCAAAAGTGAGTGAACAGGTCAGCTTACTTTCACCGTCTTTTTGGTGCTGGGGTTATCTTCTTTTATTTCAATAGAACAAAACTGTGTTAAATCGAAGTTTAAACCACAAGACCCGGAAATGCTGTTTAAACTAAAACAAGGGGAATAACTTTGCGTACAAGTTTGATTCAAGGAAAATTGTTTTCATAACAGTGCTGGTCTTTTAACAAAGGTATTAACATATAAGACCATTTTCATTGTGTCTATATGTATGGGTAAAGTTGCGGAAGTTTCTTTTTTTTTTGTTGAGTATACAAACATTCAGAAGATGTAATAATGTATTTAGGAGACTATGTGAAATCGAGGTAACCAATCACAAAACTTAAATTTAATCTATTCAGGAGGCTCGGTGAAACGTCGCTGTAATGTGTGTTCGTATTGAGCACTTTCTGGCTGTCTTTAGTATTTTATAGATTTAGTATCTGTGCATTAACATGACTGAAAGGGGAAGTTTCGGCAAGCAAAACCTGATTAACATTCATTGCCAATTTGCTACATGTATTGGTAAATACCCGATTAGCATTTGTTGTTATTAATAAATATTTTGATTGTATGTGTGTGCCTCTTGACGGCATCACGTGTTATTCGTGGTTAGCGTTTTATTTTTGTTATCTGGGCGTGGAGCACTGGCTGTTTTCGTTTTATAGCAGGCTAAGTTGTTATTAATAAATATTTTGATTATATGTAGCTGCATCACATGATATGTGTGATAACGCGTTTTATTTAGGGTATCTTGGTGTGGCGCACAGATGTTTTTGTTTCAAGATTAAAGACACATTTCCCAGCTGATTGTAGTCGTTGAAAAATCATGGATAGCATGCTTTTTAACTGCTTACTGCTCGCTGACTGATTACCACAGAGACATTATATTGAGGCCCCGTCACAGTTTTTTTCTTTTCATTTACTATTACCTTAGTTTTTGATATAAAATATATTGTAACTAAACACACTAGATTGTTTATTTAGTCGCCGCTTTTGTCGTCCGTCCGTGTGTGCGTCTGTGCGTCCGTGCGTCATAGTTTTTGTCCGGAGCATAACTCAAAAGTATGCTTGATTGAAGTTCGTGTGAATGATTAGGACAATGAGACGGAGTGCAGTTCATAGGAACCATAACTCTAGCTTCACTACTTTTTTTAATTATCTCCCTTTTTTGAAAAATCTTATCCGGAGCATAATAGAGTTCCGTACGGATTCATTTTGAATAAGGAAGCACTCGCACTAAACATTACTTTTTTTTTCTGTGTAACTTTCGGGATGAATCCATCGGTTCTACCGATTTTCTTGTTGTTATTATTAATATCAGAAAACAAACAACAACAAACGAACTAGAAATGATAATTTTACTGCACCATTCCACCTTTGGCCCATATGAGTTGTCCATACGGATTTGGTAACCACTGTCTACACTGTTCAACAACACACTTTGGCATGATTTCTCTGCGATGCCAGGTGTTGTCTCCATTTCTGGCAGTACTTTTCTTCACAATATATCTTGGGTCGTTCCATGCCCCACAGTTATATAATATCGCTAAAAAAAAACGGACGACGGACGGACGACGGACGGACGACGGACGAAGAATGATTCCAAAACATCACATTGAGCCTTCGGCTCAGGTGATCAAAAACACTGACAGATGACAACGATTCTTGAAGTCCCGATGAGTTTCTTGCATTTGAGATTTACTAAAACATGGCAGAGAAGTAACTGATAATAAAGTATATTGTCCTAAAAATACAAAAACTATTAATTGTTAACACGGGTCTTTTAAGAAAATCCATCTATACATAGTTGTTTTAACATATATACAAGTGCACATAAAATGCAAAACCGTTATAATTTTTACTACATTATTATACACTCCTTATGGGACGGGCCTCATCCTTTGACAAAAAAACTAATAATCTCAATTTCCTTGTGCAAATGTATTTCTAACAGCGATTTACAGTTACCTATACCCCCCCCCCCCCCCCACCCCCCAAAAAAAAACAATAGGCTCGAAATGTGTCTTTAAGAAGAGTGTTTATTGATTCTGTTCTCTTTCTCCCTCCCTCTCTCCTCCTTCTCTCCTCCTTCTCTCCGATAATGGAAACAATAGAGTTCACAAAAACTAAACATCTATATTGTGATTCAATAACAATTTTAATGAAAACAATTTCAGTTAAACAGTACTTTTTACCCACTTTATATAATTGTTTGAAAAATATTTAACTGACGTGCAAGATCTTATATGCTCTGGGATTTCGTTCCAAATTACTGGCCCAGAATAAGATATATTGCCTTTAAATGGACACTGTCCGTAAGTAAGCAGATATTGAGCATAACCAAATCTCTCTGACTTTTATTCAGTGAAATGTATATATGAAAACGTGAGCATAGACCCAAAGAAGTCTGTAGAAATACATTCATGAATTTGAAAGAAAAAAGGTTTTAATTATTATATGTAAATAATGTGGGACCCACTTTATTTACCTTTTCTGCTGATCACCTGACTTCAATTAGCGCATTAGGTTGTTTATCTAGTATGTATTGCGCAATATGTATAGCGCGCTTAGCTCAGTCAGGAGCGATGTTCGACAATCTCGCGCTCACTATTATTACCCGAGAGTGTAATTTTAGTTTGGGCTGCGAGTTCAAACGCACAAAGCGGCACTTCTTTTTTTTGCACCGCGATTGAATTCCGTTAAACAATCTTGCATTTAAATAGTAAATATTCAATAATGTTTGGTGTGTAATGTTTGTGAACGTAATTAGTGTGTGTTTTATACGCTAAAGGTTACGGACATTGTCCCTTTAAAAAGCTCCTTATTTGGCTTAGGAATCGTAAAGTTAATAAATGTAAATTGACAATAAATTGACTTCGGCATTCAGCATTTACATTAGGCGACATATTCTCCGTTTAAAATGGTTGCTGTAGAAACGGAATACATTTAAGTATCACCACACATCACGTACTGTCTGATAAGCAGGGAGCGTCTCCAGCGTAATTTACATTTTAACTATATGTTTGTTATTCAGGAACATTGTCTCTGTTTATGCATACTCGCAATAAAGCACGATGAATGCAATTGCAAAAACAAAACAAACAATAGCTGTGAAAATCATAGCTGTAAAGGTTTTCTATTCTGGCTGCGCAATCAAATACACCGGTAGGGGACACATAAAGGGGAAGTGGCGATCAAACGTGTGACCATGTAAACACATATTTCACTGGCGGCCATCTAAGAAGTAAGATCGAAATGTCATTTTGGATGAACTATATGTCATGCCGATTGAATTAGTCTCATAACACCTATATTTGCTGTGCTAAAGGAGACGAGTTTCACACATGTGTGGCCATCTCGAATTGAACAAGAATATGAATTTCATTAACGACCAACAAGACATTACGTGCAACGTCTACGAGACGACCAACATGACATTACGTGCTACGTTTACGAGACGACATGACAGTATGTGCAACGTCCACGAGACGACCCGCATGACATTACGGACAACGTGCACGAGACGACCCACAATACATTACGTCTACTAGACGACCGACATGACATTACAGGCAACGTGCACGAGACGACCAACATGACATTATGGGCAACGTGCACGCGACGACCAACATGACATTACGGGCAACGTGCACGAGACGGCCCACAAGACATTACGGGCAACGTGCACGAGACGGTCCACAAAACATTACGCGCAACGTCTACGAGACGACCAACATTACATTACGGGCAACGTGCACGAGACGACCCACAAGACATTACGGGCAACGTGCACGAGACGACCCACACAACATTACGCGCAACGTCTACGAGACGACCAACATGACATTACGGACAACGTGCACGTGGCGAGCAACATGATATTACGGGAAAAGTGCACGAGACGACCAACATGATATTACGGGTAAAGAGCACGAGACAACCCTCAAGACATTACTTGCAGTCTACGAGACGACCAACATGACATTAAGGGCAACGTGCACGAGACGAACAACATGCTATTACTGGCAACGTTCACGCGACGACCAACAAGACAGTACATGCAACGTGCACATGACGACCAACAAGACATTACATGCAACGTGCATGAGAAGACTAACAAGACATTGCGTGCAATGTGCACATGAACCTTCACGAAAACCTTTAGCAGTTTAGATGAGGTAGTTTGTTTGTTTGTTTGGTGTTTTACGTCATTTTCAACAAATGTAAGGTTCTATATGACGGTCGATGTTTTGTAGTGGAGGCAGACCACCCACATTTTCTGGGTAGAACCAGTACTGTACACCTCCGTAATAATCGACACTTCCTCACTTACAAAGATGAGGTAGTAAAGAAGCATGGCCGTCGTTATATATACTATATATTCAGTATGATCGATTTTTGATAACTACATTCACCACAATGTGGAATGATTTTGAACGACATTAAACCGGTGACGGATGTGCGTTGAACTTCTGTCAAAAGTTGTTGTAAAGAGATCAAAACACTTTAAATTAATTGTATACCTATTCATTTTATATGCATAATTTGTAATACATGTACTAGTTAGTACATTATCATATAAAATGTGAAAATTCGTTAAGAATACCTCCATTTTTAAAAGCATAACTATGTCACAGATGTGTTATGAACTCGATTGTATTGTTACGGATTTATCTTGACGGTGTCGCAGACTGGTTTCGAGACACAGCAGGAATTAATTAGATTTGCGTTTGTATGTTGTTAGAAATTATTAGAAATTTCAAACAACCAAGTTGTAGTTTATTTTGTATTCAAGGTTCTGGAAGCAATCTGGAAAATGATTATGGTTGCAAAACTAAAAAACTAAAATTACGTGCTTCAGTTTTAAAGTAAATATGTTATTTGCACTACTTTCAGCTTAATATTTATGAAACTTAGTACGGTTTACTACTTCCTTGTGGTAAATAATGAACACTATTTCAAATGTTTAGGTGTAATTTTGATAAAAACAAATATTTTTGATCTCGCAAAAAAGCAATACAACTTCTCCTAGCCTGACATGTGCATTAATATTTTAATTAGGACGCTAGATGACGTGAATAGTTTCTCAGTCTTAACATTTTTCCAAAGTGAGACGCAACATAAAATCCAATTGGATGCATTTGCAAATTTAATGAAATTGAAATAATAAATGACTGCAAAGCAGTATGCGAAAGCTTATAACTTCAAAATCGTTCAAACTCGTTGCTGACATGCATGCATCTAGCTCTGTTGTTTTGAACTAATTAACGATTTTTTTCAAATTCAATTCTATTTCAATTTTTCTATGTTACGGCATAAACATTTTACAATGTCCATAGCCATACACATTGTCCATGTTGAGGTGTTGAGGCGTAAAATAAAAACAACCTCGGTCTGAGGATGACTCGGTATTATATTTAATTCAATGTAACTTTAATTGATTCACTACTTTTTTTGAAACCATTTCATCAAACTTAAAACAATCCGATGCTTTGTGAAATAATCCGGAGTGTTTTTTCAAAACCATCTAATCGAACTTGAAACGATTCAATGCAATGCTAAACAGTTCAGTCGGAAAACTGATTCTGCTGTCATTGAATTGAGTGCTTTGGTCTTGCATTAATTCAGTTTCCTATAGATTGTTTCACGTATCAGTAAACTGACTGGATTACTCTTAAATTGGTTCTCATTCTCTTGCTTTGATTCATGTTTCCGACTGAACTGTTTAGCATTGCATTGAATCGTTTCAAGTTCGATTCGATGGTTTGAAAAAACACCCCGAATTATTTCACAAAGCATCGGATTGTTTTAAGTTTGATTAGATGGTTTAAAAAATGTAAATCAATTGAAGTTATATTGAATTAAATATAATACCGATGAATTAATTCATCTTTGACTGGATGATTTATTAAAAACATACTTTTGACGGTAATGGCCGCCCATACATTTTCAGCATACTTTAGGCGATATGTGATGGTCGATGTTTTTGTGGTGTTTTCCTGGGTATAACCAGTTATGTACACCTCCCGCCATCCGTAAGAACCGACACTTTCTCATCTACAAGTTGAGCTCCCAGTGGGATTCGAACCCGTAGCGGTGAGAGGCGAGAAGGTTTACAACGCAACGTTGTTAACTCCTCGACCGAAGTAAAGATATACATTATACATTCATTATCCGTGACGTGTGCGGTCGGTTGTAACTATGCAAAGCCTGCTATTCATATTAAATAAATTATGTTATGAAATACCTTCTCATTGCTTCTTACTGAATACGTGAGCAAATGCTATTTCAACACACACATGCAATAGTAAACTAAATAGTGCAGCTATCGGGCTGTTTTTATATCAAGCTATGTATATGGTTTTTGAGCCGCCTGCATAGCATGACAGACACTTAGAGGTCACTTTGTCCGTCGTCAGTCGTCGTCGTCACACTTTAACCTGCTACATAACCTTGGCCATAACTTGAAAACTTAAAGTATTTGACCTATCTTCATAAATCATAAAACATATCTTCATATTAACTCACTTAACTCAAGGAATGTCGTTATTTAGGTTAAACATGTTCAATACCTCTGACTCATTTTGGCAGAGTTATGCCCCTTTTCATAAAACGTTAACCAACAACCTAACCAAGCTTATAACTGGAATTAGCACACATCAAGCAATGCATCTGTTTGTTTTCATATCAAGCTATATATCTGGCTGTTTTCAAAGGAAGCTACGCATTAGGTTGTTTTATATGAAATTATGCATCTGGCTGTTTTATACCAAACGATTCATCTGGTTGTTTTTATATCAAAATAAAACTATCACTGAAGGTGATAAATATACCGGCTTAAATTCTAAACCAAGAAACATTTATCCATACAAATTTAATAATCTATAGTCTAGATCTAATACTAGATCCTTTGATATTGAACCCGAGCTTTTTCAGGCGATTGCCAAGCTTCTCAAAATGAACCGACGCATCCACATCAAAATGACCAACTGGTTCTACTATATTTTGGCAGTGCTAAATTTGACGGATATTTTAAATACATTTTGTCGAAGATCACCCGAGACAATGTTTAACAGCAAAGTTTAGTTGCTTCAATATAATCAAAGAGCGGAATGTCCTGAGAGACGCCTGGCTTGAAAGTTAGTGTAGGAAGTGTGAAATATTGTGTGAAATATTGTATTTAAAATGTTGTTATTTGAACGCACTTATAATTATAAGATAATGAACTATTTCTTCGACATGGAAAAAACAAAAAAGGAGACGTGCAGTTATTGTTTTTTGTTGTTGTTGTGAAAACATGATTTCAGGGATTTTTTTCCTTCATAAACAGCGCCGAATAAACAGGGTCCGGGGCAGATATTCGGCCCCTTCCCCTAGCAAAACTCTAGGGGTTTTCCCCTCATTGGCTAAAACAAATAACAAATTATATGTATTACTCTGGTGTATTATGATATTGTAACATTACCAGTTATGTGATAAATGTATGCATCTGTATATAAGATAAAGTGTTATCAATATTAATATAATTTTATGATCAACAGCGTCTTATATAATCGATAATCTCCCTACCAGAACACCTTTACTTTCCGTTATTAACAACGTGTACGTAAAGTACAGTAAATAACACACTGACAGTGTATGTATCCTAATAGGACTATCCCATGCAATATACAAATGCCCATCTACCTATTCCGCAAATATAATTATTTGCAAATGAGAGTTAGGAGACTAGTTTATACAAAGCGAACTGTTAGGTGACATTTGTCGAGTGAATAATCGTTTTTCACATATCCGTGATGAATCTACAGTGGAAGTGGGATGTTTTGAACAGGAGTGTTTTTAATATGCAGTGGTTCATGCATGCATGGTTATGGGCATATTCGTATGGGAGGGGAAAGGGCGTCAGCTGGTTTTTGATTCGCCTTTTCGAAGAAAAAAAGGAGACATTCCGGCGGCGGCGGCGAAGGCGTCAACATTCAAGTTTTGCGTTTAGATCATGTTCTCACAAACTGTATGCACCAGACCGTTCAGTCCCGCCCCCGTTAGGCGAGAGACGTGAATCCGCGGATTTCTTGTATAAACTAAGTTTACCTACCATAGTTGTATCTTGGGTTGTACATTGCAACTGTGGAAGTGACACTGACCCTCCAAGCAAAGGGCAGATAACTTAAAAACTTTGCTTATAGTTGTATCTTGAGTGGTACATTGCAAAGTGATGAAATAATTGTGGATGTGACATTGAACCTCCAAGTAAGGGGCAGATAACTTAATAATTTTTACCTTTAACGTTTACGTTTAGGTCACTTTCTCACAAACTTTATGCATTAGACCTTTCAAACTTCGCTTATAGTTGCTTCTTGAGTAGTACATCACAACGTGTAAAAAAGCAAATGTGGATGGGACCTTCACCATCCAAGCAAAGGGCAGATAACTGTAATTGTTACATTTACATCACTTTCTCATGAACTATAATTATGCACAAGATGCTTTAATCATAGTTTAAGCTTAATCTTTGGAAGACAAAACATTCTATTTTGACATAGTTGTGTTTTGGGTATGGCATCTTTTTGGACGCATGGATTTCATCTATGACCTTGACCTACTTTTTTGAGCTGATGTTTTTTTTGTTTGTTTTTTTGTTTTTTATAGAGGTCAGATACCACTATTGTTTTGGGGCTTCTGACTGGCTGAAAAAGGTATAGGTCTATTCGGGCATATCGTCAAGATTGTAAGGTAGATTCTGATTGGATTAAATTACCCAAATCTTAACAAATCCCCGTAAGACATCAAAATATTATATTTCCATCATAAAACATGTTGATTTAGGATAGTTTGACTGAAATTTGCATTTTTATGGGTACAATTGTACTGAGAGTATATTTCCAAAAAGCAAAATTTGTTTACTGCCATTCTGAGGGTGCTCACCTTCAGTGAAATATTAGAGGCTGAAAAGCATAACATTTCCCCCAGTTTGCCTTTTGAGTGTCTCTAAGATAGTTCTTTAAAAAAAAGTTAGGTTTTATCATCCGTTCGGATATAGGAATAGGGGTTGTAGGTCATCTCAGCAAACTGCAAAAACTCCATTGTTTTTAGTTATTAAAATGTTTACAAACTTTAATTTAAGCATCATTTATTTTTAAGTCCCGCCCCCGTTAAGCGAGACATGTGAATCCGCGGAATTCTTGTATAAACTAGGAAAACCTACCATAGATGGCCTGTGGTAGGTACAGCACATATTATCTAACTATAATCTGTACAATTTGTTGGGGGTGTGGGGAATAAGACCATTTTGTCATAACGTCTAAGCTTGTTTTTTTCCTTACACAATACTGTGTTCTGACTAGATCTTTTATCAGTTGTTTATCAATCCACATTGCTTAGTACTGGTTCTACCCAGGAAGCCATCGAGAGTTATTAATCTATTAAAGTTGCAATAACTTGTTTCGCAATCGATGTAAAAATAAATATGTTTAAACAAATTTGTTTATAAATGACACACTGCCATTGGCGGTTACTCAACTGATTGTGTCAAGGTTAATAAACAATACACGCGATACTGTTTACAGTAAGATACTGTTTACAATAACGTGGTTATTGTACTGTTAATCTACACGGTATGTGACACAGTTTAGTGATATTTATTTGCTATCTATAGACTATAAATTCCTATATAACTAGTCTATATCAACATGAAAACACCAATGTAAACTTGAACAATACTTATTCTGATGCCTTACAAACGATTAGGTTTGTACTTTATTCAACCAGAGAATGAAATGTAAGACTTTACCTTTTAGTTAGAATATCCTGTTCGCCTATCTCCAAGATATTGGGAACACTTGTTAGTATGTCGTCTGCTGTTATGACTGCACGGTTTATTATCCTTTCTACACGCGTCTAATTTGCTGTGTATCTAGCGCGGCATATTATGCAGGTTTCTCTTCAAGGCCAATACAACTTATGCACGTTTCACTGAACACCGATACGATATTAGACTATCAACTATCTGGCCAGAGACGTAATATTCGCGGCGTACGAGCCGGGAATGGAGTGGAGAGGGGAGGGGTTATTTTACGAATGGGGACATGGCATGTACTTTCCCCAATAATAAGTGTGGGAGCAAGGGTAGTTAGTGGTAAAATGTATCTTTTCTGAAATGTGTATTACTGTTATCTGCTTTATTAAATTATTATTTTTATCTGATTTGAGAACTGTATATATCTAGTTGCTCCTGTATGTCATGTCTGTCTTTGCGTACACTGTTTCGACGATGTTATTGTTAGAACGACGATGTTATTGTTAGAACCTATCTGCAATGCGTAAACATAAATACACTTTGAAGATCTTAAGATTTTTTTTTAATTTGTTCTTCGTTATTCGACGAGAGGTTTACGGTTATCTATATTAGTGGTGCAATATAATTAACAAACAATAATGCGTTAAAATAATTTGCTTTAAACTATTAAAATAGATATAAATAATGATCTGCAAAAAACAACCACAAAAACAACAAAACAAAAACAAAAAACAGGACGCCGTGAGTTTAAAGAAATTAAGATTGCCGCGTGTCCCACCGGATGTCAGGGCGCCGTTGTTCAGTTGCTAATCATTGAAAGCACCAGCATGGTGGAAGCAAACTATCGCTCACCACCCCATACTCAAATCCGCTCGATCTGCCCCAATACCGTTATCTGTTTTCAGTAGTTTAAATTCACTGAATATCTAAATCTCGAACAAGATTTGAGAATCCGGGAATCCTCCTCTCGGGATGGATTCGTGCAGATTCAAGACGGATCTTTCAAAACACTTCGGCCAATGATGCTACGAATGACAACAGATCAGGCCTAAAAAGAGTATTTGTTTCGGGTAACATCTTCATAAAAATTAGGTAGGGTAGGGATTTTTTATTATTAATTTGTTTTTGTCCTCAAACTTTGGATGGCTAAACAGCACATTGGCTGGACCTTGGAACAAGGTGTGTATTGAATGTTACATGCATTAACTGTTATTTCATTAAAAAAAAAAATTCAATAGTAAATAAACTTAATAAACCTGACAATCCTGTATTACAAATCAAAAGCTGTTCTTGTGTACACTGGTCACAGATAATGTTTTGTCATTTGCAGGCTTTGAAGGACAGATTTAAATTCAATGATTTCAAGACATATTAAGGCTTTTAATATTAAAATTTACCCAAGGGTTAAAATATTCATAAAGACCAGGCATTCACAATTGTTTTTTTTTTACCAAGTAATTTATATTAACTTACTAACTAGGGTTAAACAACAAACCACATTAAAAATACACTCACAAAATATTAATGACTATTAAATATTTTCGTGTGTTTACTCTAATTATTATTTTGTTCATGATGACATCATTTCATTCATTTATATTTACATTTCTAATGTAAGTACTTGTATAACACATACAAAACTAGAAACATCCATTTGACCATGAATCACATTTTAATTGCTTCACGCGCACTTAAAACTATGACGTTTCAAGAAAAAACAACTGACGTTTGACGTGACTATACCATTAAAGGGTAGGAAGGCGAGGCTAAACGTTTACGCTGTCCCATTTGTCGTGATAAATATAGGCGTTATTCTGAATTTTTATCAATTTAGAGAAGAAAATGGTTGAGAAACGGGACATATGGTATTGAGTACAATAATAAAATAAATATAAGGAATACATTTTATTTTTTTAACATTCATGATGGGACTATGAATAGCATCTGGTCGCGGGCTAAGTTAACAATCCCTTCTGGATTCACTTACTTTGACGTGACCTCATGTTATTCAGTGCCATGAATGTTAAAAAATAAAATGTATTCCTTAAATACATTGAATTGAGCAATAATGTAGTGGTAAATGTACATTCTGGCCTTTGGCCGAAAGCTAATAAATTGAGTAAACACATAGAAATGTTTATTGTACAGATCCCTATGGGTCACAAAAGTAGAAGCAAACATTTGTTTAGGCCTCAGATTATTGAGATAAAGCCAAAAAAATAGGTGTGTTTCCCCTCGGCCGACCGACCCTAAACTTTTTTAAGGAAAAAAAAAGGAATTCCCTACCCACCTACCCTATTTTATTTATAGCTGCTGGGGGAAATACACCTCTTTTTTGGTCTATTACTGATTGTGTATCTTATGTTGTTTTTTATATATATCACTCATTTTCTTATTCATTCAGATTCATTTATAATATCAACAAAGCAATGCTATACAGAACTACAGTATTCCTAAAATCTATTTTCAGTTTTAGCATTTGATTATAACGTACGGATTTACCAAAACGGATTCATCAAACCGGTTTCGGTTTTATTTATTCATTTTTTTTTTGCATGGTGTTTTACGCCATTTATCAACATATCAATTAGTTATGTATGGCGGCCAGTTTAATTGGTGGAGGAAGACCTTAGCTATTTGATACAAAATTCCCCGCCATTCTGTCAAAGCTACACAATTTCATCTAATGGGATTCAATTTCGGTACAGTCTGGCGGCGTTCTGTTCTGTCACACACATGTATTCATAAAAAAATCAAAGACCGTGTTATCGAGGTATAGACAGGCGATGTGTACCAGTAGGGTACCAGATGAAGTTTCGCGCGCAATTGGAGAAGGAATTACAAAGGATAGTTGCTTATGCGATAACCATTAGTGACCAAAATTATTAAATATTATATGAATATTATAAAGGCCATGTCACAACATATATGTATAGTTCTTAAAATATATAAATCCAAGAAAGATGGAAGATATGCGTTTGATGGTGTTGCAAGAGAAATAAATTATAAAATTAACAGGTTACAAATCTCAATAAACTATCCTAGGAGAGAGAGCAATACGGCGTATGAATATATTGTTGGACATTTTATGCAAGATCACGTGATGATGATGATTGATCTATTTATAGACCGCACAGCAAAACGATGGAACAATAGATGAAATAGCTACATAAAACATATATAACTTAAACAATGTATCGAAGAAATAATTTGAAATTTCTAAATGACATTACCATATTTGTATCCGCACTAGAAAAGAAGAAACACCTGTTAAAATATGGGTCTTCTTTTTCAGGCAATGCGTCGATTCATTAGTGAGGCTGTAGTTAGGATTCGTGAAAAAAACTATAGCTTGGTGAACAAGTTCACCATGCTAAAAATTGGTCAAGAACATAAATGACCAAAGTCCACTGCCTGGTAGAGATTTCCAGTTCCGATAATTGGGCATGACCTGAATATGTATTGACGAAGGAACTTCCGAAGAACTTTTTTTTGTGGAACACGTATTCCTCTCTGAAGATGAGTGGGAGGGGTAACGGTCAAAGATAAAGGCCGAGTGAACAGGTACCCATCATCCTAGGCATAGCAGCTTCTTAATTTGATTCTTTAAACAATTCTTAACAAACTCTAGACCCTCAAAAAATGGTAAACACGTTCCGGCTATTTAGGCAGATGGAAATATCCAACAGGATCGACTGCTTGAAATTCAGTATGTAAGTACCATCGCATTGGTAATAAAGGAATGGTGGATATTACATTTGAAAGCATTGATTGAAAATGTTTGTTAAAAAGTGCTCACTGTCTTCATTTTCAGCCAATTCAGGCCAGACAAATGTAAAAAAACTCCCAACCAGCGACACGCAGAGAGAATTGACATAAAACCAGGACCTGTTTAATATACATATATTAATATGTCTTTCTACAGTCCCTGATAAAACAAAGAAGGGTGAGTTAGCGTAACGGCTGAACATGTCAAGGGATATAATATTCTGCTTCCTAGTCATGCCATGTGAATTCTTCTCATAGTCGTGAGAATTCTACTATTAAAAGGCATGTGAATTCTACTCATAGTCATGTAGTCATGTGAATTCTTCGCAGTCATGTGAATTCTACTCATAGGCATGTGAATTCTACTCATAGTCATGTGAATTCTACTCATAGGCATGTAGTCATGTGAATTCTACTCATAGTCGTGAGAATTCTACTAAAGGCATGTGAATTCTACTCATAGGCATGTGAATTCTACTCATAGTCATGTGAATTCTTCGCATAGGCATGTTAATTATACTCATATTCATGTAAATTCTTCGCATAGTCATGTGAATTCTACTCATAGTCATGTGAATTCTTCGCATAGGCATGTTAATTCTACTCATAGTCATGTGAATTCTTCGCATAGGCATGTTAATTATACTCATATTCATGTGAATTCTTCGCATAGTAATGTGAATTCTACTCATAGGCATGTAGTCATGTACTCATAGTCATGTGAATTCTACTCATAGGCATGTTAATTATACTCATAGGCATGTTAATTATACTCATAGTCATGTGAATTCTTTGCATAGGCATGTTAATTATACTCATATTCATGTGAATTCTTCGCATAGTCATGTAGTCATGTTAATTATACTCATATTCATGTGAATTCTACTCATAGGCATTCGAAATATACTCATAGATATGTGAATTCTACTCATATGCATGTGAATTCTACTAATAGGTATGTGAATTCTACTAATAGACATGTGAATTCTACTCATAGGCATGTGAATTATACTAATAGACATAGACATGTGAATTCTACTCATAGGCATGTGAATTCTACTTATAGACATGTGAATTCTACTCATAGTTATGAGAATTCTGCTCATAGACATGTGAATTCTACTCATAGACGTGTGAATTCTACTCATAGGCATGTGAATTCTACTCATAGACATGTGAATTCTACTAATAGACACAGACATGTGAATTCTACTCATAGTCATAGACATGTGAATTCTACTCATAGGCATGTGAATTTTGCTCATAGGCATGTGAATTCTACTCATAGACATGTGAATTCTACTCATAGGCATGTGAATTCTGCTCATAGACATGTGAATTCTACTCATAGACATGTGAATTCTACTAATAGACATAGACATGAGAATTCTGCTCATAGACATGTGAATTCTACTCATAGACATGTGAATTCTACTCATAGGCATGTGAATTCTGCTCATAGATATATGAATTCTGCTCATAGACATGTGAATTCTACTCATAAATATGTGAATTATACTAATAGACATAGACATGTGAATTCTACTCATATTCATGTGAATTCTGCTCATAGACATGTGAATTCTACTCATAGGCATGTAGGCCTAGTCATAGACATGTGAATTCTACTCATAGTCATGTGAATTCTGCTCATAGACATGTAGGCCTAGTCATAGACATGAGAATTCTACTCATCGACATGAGAATTCTACTCATAGACATGAGAATTCTGCTCAT
Source organism: Cyrtodaria siliqua (assembly GCA_037043455.1). Lineage (NCBI taxonomy): Eukaryota > Metazoa > Mollusca > Bivalvia > Adapedonta > Hiatellidae > Cyrtodaria > Cyrtodaria siliqua. Next base: position 98,788 of record JAWPHD010002226.1, read on the forward strand.
AGACATGTGAAATCTACTCATAGACATGAGAATTCTACTCATAGTCATGATAATTCTGCTCATAGACATGTGAATTCTACTCATAGACATGTGAATTCTACTCATAGTCATGTGAATTCTACTCATAGACATGTGAATTCTACTCATAGGCATGTAGGCCTAGTCATAGACATGTGAATTCTACTCATAGTCATGTGAATTCTACTCATAGGCATGTAGGCCTAGTCATAGACATGAGAATTTTTCTCATAGACATGTGAATTCTACTCATAGTCATGTGAATTCTACTCATAGACGTGAATTCTGCTCATAGGCATGTGAATTCTACTCATAGACATGTGAATTCTACTCATAGGCATGTAGGCCTAGTCATAGACATGAGAATTCTACTCATAGGCATATAGGCCTACTCATAGACATGTGAATTCTACTCATAGACATGTGAATTCTACTCATAGTCATGTGAATTCTACTCATAGACATGTGAATTCTGCTCATAGGCATGTAGGCCTAGTCATAGACATGAGAATTCTACTCATAGACATGAGAATTCTGCTCATAGACATGTGAATTCTACTCATAGGCATGTGAATTCTACTCATAGACATGCGAAGTCTACTCATAGTCATGATAATTCTGCTCATAGACATGTGAATTCTACTCATAGTCATGTGAATTCTACTCATAGGCATGTGAATTTTGCTCATAGGCATGTGAATTCTACTCATAGACATGTGAATTCTACTCATAGACATGTGAATTCTACTAATAGACAATATTAGTTATTAGGATTCTTGACAGGGGACATGGGCTCACATTCCCTGCCTGGAAATTATATTCACCCGAGCCGTTAGGCGAGGGGGAATATATATTTCCAGGCAGGGAATGTGAGCCCATATTCCCTGTCAAGAATCCTAATAACGAATTTGTCATGCTTCAAAGTTGTAACCATTTATTTAAGAAAATAACCCAGCCAAAACACGATTTCATTTTTATTGCGCCAATTTCCCCGTAACGTGTCTCTAACTAGACGTTGTTTACTTTCGTGACGTCATCGCTCTAACGTCTTTAAATTTGGCTGATTTTTTAAATAAAATAAACGTATTTTGTCACTATGTTAATGTTTTATTATCTGTAAAGTTGCAAAAAAAATACAGTTACGATTATTTCAGACTTTTACACACAGTGGAAAGCGCAGAAAAGCGATAGGAAGGAAACACTCGGCGGTTTCCAAAACGAATCGGCAACGTTATCGTCGCCATTTTGTTTTTATGTATTGGAGTAATGGGGAATTCGTTTTATGTTCACATCTCGAGACGTAGACATGGGCTCATGTCTACGGCGCATTGACCAATGAAATCCTGAGAATTTTCTTTGCAGTATGACAAAGACATGTGAATTCTACTCATAGGCATGTGAATTCTGCTCATAGACATGTGAATTCTACTCATAAATATGTGAATTATACTAATAGACATAGACATGTGAATTCTGAATTCTGCTCATAGACATAAGAATTCTGCTCATAGACATGTGAATTCTACTCATAGACATGTGAATTCTACTCATAAATATGTGAATTATACTTATAGACATAGTCATGTGAATTCTACTCATAGTCATGTGAATTCTGCTCATAGACATGTGAATTCTACTCATAGGCATGTAGGCCTAGTCATAGACATGTGAATTCTACTTATAGTCATGTGAATTCTGCTCATAGACATGTAGGCCTAGTCATAGACATGAGAATTCTGCTCATAGACATGTGAATTCTACTCATAGGCATGTAGGCCTAGTCATAGACATGAGAATTCTGCTCATAGACATGAGAATTCTACTAATATTAAGCATGTACATGTTAATCATCTACTCCTGTCACGTCATCATAGCCCGCGTCATGTAAACGAAAGTGTTGTATGAAGTGTACGAAGTTTAGTTTAAACATATTTATTTTACATCGATTGCGAAACAAGTTATTGCAACTTAGATTAATCACTCTCGATGGCTTCCTGGGTAGAACCAGTACTAAGCAATGTGGATTAATTATCTTGCTCAAGGATAAATAACGTGGCCGCGGCGAGGATCGAACCCACGACCTCTCGATCTGGAGTTCGGCGCTCTACCACTGGACCACGCACTCCACGAAGTGTACATGTGCCTCGTGCTGTAACAAAATAGTTCACCTCAAGTGACTGGACCACCAACTGCTCTCATACAGTATCATTTTGATTTTAAGCCTGCGTGCATATAATTAAATAACATTCTGAGCTTTCACTTTTTCCTCTTATTCTACCATAAGTTTAAATATATACTGAGGGAAAAAAGTTTAGCAAGTTTTGTTGGACCCTGGAAATAATACATTTTTGGTTGTAAAATCAAGAAACTACTGCCATAGATACAATATTTTATTAAACACGCATCAAAACATTACATCTTAATGACGTAACGAATAAATGAACGTAGGGGCAAAGTCCAAAAATGTCAGTATATCTTGTATGTAGTATTATGTCGTCTAAAAAACTTAACTTTTTTCCCTCAGTATAGTATTGCTATAATATTATTAACAGTTAACAATATGCAAAAGCTGTTCCCTTTATTCTATTCTTATAATTAACATTAACGACTGAACAAAAGTTATGTAGAAAACGTAACGGGATGCCGTGAGTTTTTAATAAAAAATCAAGATTGGCAGGCGTCCCTTTAAACAGTGAGAGGGTACTTAGACAAAACAACTGGAAACGAGGGACATTGGTGTAAATACGTTTAATACGTTACATACAGTGTTATTTCTGGCAAATCAGTATAAACGGTAATCTTCAACCATACATGTATTTGTTATTTCTGTTATGAAAATTCAAACAAGAATCGACGGTTACAGCTGCCAAATAACGGCAAAATTACAATACAAACACACTGATTAAAACTCTATCCAGATGTTCAGGTCATACAATAATGTATATGTGCCTATCAAAAAAATAATATATGATTCAATATGTGTAAAGTGAATTATGAGTTGGTAACTCCTAATTCGACGATCCAGTTTTGGTGTTTGGCCTGGCTGGTTAAATCCGTTTATATTGTGTCTATTGAATTTGGATTCTCAAAATATGTAGGTTACATTATATGCCTCGTCGTCAAAAGGTTTAGAAACGGTGTATATATGTAGTAAAATTTGGCTGTTGCTAAGTTAACAAAATGAGAAGTAACTTTCCGTGATTTGCAATATGTTTATCTTTTCATTTCGTTAATGATATGTGCAATGCAGGAAAAAAATGATTCTGATTTGGCAGACAAAATATTGAAAACAACAATCCCCTAACCATACTCCTGAGCATTTGTGTCATCGTGACCTCTTAGGACAACGACGGCAAATTGAATTACCGTTATTTAAATATATGCGAGCGGATTTCAAGTTATAACAATATGCTTTTGGTAATGCGTGATACCTCCTTCAAGACCCAGTGCATGTGAGAATAGGACAGATACTGTTTATCCAGGCAGAGGGGTAAAATCCTCCGAATGTATGTTCACATTTTTATCATGTTCATTGGCATCACCATCCCTGTATTGTTCCGGTTCTGCTTGAGTGGTGTCGTGGCTCCAACTAAAAATGGAATTTTTACAACAGATTTTAAATCAATTTTGAAGTAATGTAGCTGGGAACGTTCTAAGCCCATTCTGCATATATTTATGTCGATGAAAATGTGCTGGAATGTCCATTCCTATTGGCGCCAAATAACCTTTTTGTGTTGGTGCGCCGTAAACCCCAACTCAGCTCAACTCAATTCAACTACTTCAAGATTGCCGTGTGTTCCTCTAAAAGTTGAAACCCTCTCTGACCTAAAACGTGCCTTAAGTTCTGAACGGTTACTAATAACTTTTCTTCTGTAGACGGAACCATCACATGTTTGAACAGTAATTGGTATTTCATTGGTCACTAGGGAATGTGCAGTCAGGGCCATTGTTGCCTGTATGTAACTTTGATATGTTCAAGTGAGACTGCACGTAATGAGACTCTGTTGGCACGAGCAACCTCGGTTTGCTTAACAGCATTTAGCTCAGCAACAGAAAGGCCCTTTCTAAAATATCTGACATGCCGGGCAAATTGAGACTGTGGAATGGCACAGAATGGACACAAATACTTCCTAAAAAGGAGGACAAAAAAAAGAACGTTAGCATGATACAAATGAGGTAAAATATCATCAGTGCATAAGACACTACTTGTTTCAATACAATGCAATACAATACAATACAATACAATACAATACAATACAATACAATACAATACAGTAAATACAATACAATACAGTAAATACAATACAATACAATACAATATAGCACACTACAGAACAATACAGAACAATACAATACAATACAATACAATACAATACAATACAATACAATACAATACAATACAATACAATACAATAGGAAACACTGTGCATTTTAGAATAAAAGTACAGAAATTATATAAAAGGCTTGTATTCAATGAAGTTGATTTAGTTTTATGTTAAAGTAGTCAATATTCAATATTCTTCTCCTGTTAAAATTTAACCAGGAATGAGTACTTCAGTAGTTAACGTATTCTATAGTAGTCTTGAAGATGGAAGCTGACATAGTCTATCATAATGTAATATTTAACATGTTTAAGTGTCAATATAGCCTAGAATATATGACCTGCCAGCCTAGTTCCCAACGACACGCAAAATTCGATGTTTGTATAAAAAATCTTAAAGTGCTTTTACAAAACGTGTTGTGTAGTTTTCAACTGAGAGTGAATCTCATTTATTAAGTGTTCAGTTAATGTCGCCAATTCAAATTTCAACCCCGTATGTAGAGATTGGTTATTGATATTAAGGCATCAACAAGTTCGGTTTGTATTTGAATAGGGATATCTTCAAACGTATTTAGTTTTTAGCTTTAGAGAGCAATTTTATACCTAATGCGATATTTATCTTTCTTTTGCCCATACTGAATATCATGAGTTCAGTTGTTTCAGTGTTTATCGTCAACTTCCATCTTTTACAGTTTATTGATGAATTAATCAAGCAGTTGCGGTCGCGTAAGATGGATTCCGATTCTGAGAGGATCAATACATCCTCTGCTTAGTATAGGCCAATTAATTGGTGTGTTTTGCAAGAATATAGGATCTGAGTCAGAATAAAGGACATAATGTGTTAAGGAATATACCCCATTAAATTAAAAGCTTTGTAAAAGGTTGAACAGATGAAAGATGTTCATTATATTTACAATAGTTACATAACGTTTTTAAGCCAAAGAAGAACATTTAGCGTTAACGATCAAAGGCAATAAGTAATCTAATTACCTGATTATTTGCTGTTAGAAATACTGATAACACATTCGTTATCTTATTCCAATTAAACAGGAATTATTACAAATTAAGTGTGTTGATGATTGGATGGCCTGTACGTGCAGTTGCGCGCGTGTTTGCGTGATGATCTACAACAGCTTAGTAGAAGCAGGAAATCAGGAACGGCATTATGGATATCCATTAGTAGAAACAGGGAACCAGGAACGGATCGGCATGATTTAAAGATCTGTATACGAACAGTAATCAATCATAAACTGGGTACAAATAACACTAACATCTGATTAGGTATAAATCGTGACGACAATTATTAATCAACACATACTGCAGGATACATTTGGCAATAAAAAGAAAAAGTGAAATGCTGAAGAAAAAAAACGAAAATAAAAATATATATTAAACTTAAAGGAAATATTTGTTTAGAGAACATCTCTAATAAAAAAACACTTACTTTCTGGCTTCAGTCATAGGTTCCAGTTATTTCTGAATAATTAACACGTCTAAACACTACATTAACTAGTCATTTATTATGAGCTTGTATGAATTCTGCTAGTTTTTATACAAAATAATGCATTCAGAAATACACCGGATTGTAAATACCTAAATTCTGCAAGTATGTGCAAAACGGTCATGACGGAAAATGACAAGTATACACTGAACAAAATTGCTAAGTATCAACTTTTGTATCTTAACTAATTTTCTTATTTTCTTATTTAAATATATTTTAGAATTGATATATGATAAGTATTTTGTTTTGACCCATAGTTTCTAAAACAATTATTTTTTGTTTAAATTGTTACATATTTTGAGAGTTACCCTCCCTTTATATGAAAACATGAAATGTACTGATAAAACACATAACATGAGTCAAAGATCGCTTAAAGAGATAAAATTCTTAAAATTGGTATGAAATAATAAAAAAACCCATACAGATCTGACCCATTTATCGCAGATTTTCCGTCTATAACAAAATGAAATATGAATAATCTTAAATTACCTCCCTTTACATTGAATATTGTTTGAAATTTAAGTAACTGTAATTCAGCGTTAACATTAAATATTTCGAAATTGTAGTGGTAATGCTAGTAAAACATGATGTCAAAATAATTTTAACTGGCATATTTTAGAATTAGGAACATCGAAAGCTTCACTAATTCGAAGTACTTAATAAAATCCTATATACCCAGTTGTATAAGTGTTATAATTTATTTCTAAGAAAACACATTGACTTAAAAGTTTTAAAATATGTTCATGTAATCAGAGCAGACGATTTACACTCGTTATTTTGCAGTTTAACCGTATCTCTAATCAAGCTCAAAATACACAAAACAATGAGAATATTATTGGCATATTCTTAGGTTGATACTTAGCAATTTGTTTTAGTATATAATGTGCATGGTGATGACGGGACATGGGGCATATGGGACTCAAATATCGTAAAATGGGAACTGTGTTACGTAACCTCCACTCTGTTGGAACACGTGCGAAGATATCAGATACAGGGACACAGGCAAACTTCAAGTAATTATCAAACGTTAACAATTAATTTAGTATCTAATGTTATTTTGGCTTTAAATATGCTTAAATATATATTTAAATAAACCATAATAACTTCGGAGTTTTCGTATTTTTTTCTCGTTATTCTACCGTAGGGTGGGATTAACTGTATGATTGACGATTAATAGTATGTAAAACAATTCAAATAGTTCTTAATAATGAAATATGTATGATTTGGTGTCCAAGTAGAAGTGATACATGAGAGTGTAACCCCCTTTTGGTACGTACGGTACTCTGGTGGTGGAATTTGCGACTCATTTCGTACGCCGGATATTGAAGCCAATTAAGAGTTTATTTAGAGACACGTGACAGTCTTGAAGTCTTTATCAAGCATTAAAATTAGCATCTCGATTGATTAATCCAGTATCATTTTGACATTAAATCTGCTTGCATATATTTAAATATACATATGTTTGAATATAGTAATGGTAAACTGTAGTCAAAAGTTAATAATATGCAAAAATAATTTGCTTTGTACAATTCTTAAAATTAATATTAATGATTGAACAAATGCAATTGATGTAGAAAAACTAACGGGACGCCGCGAGTTTTTAAAAAATCAAGATCGCTTAAGCCTACGTCGGATTCGGGTCTACACACTAGTAAGACTTGAGTATAAGTGTAACAGGAACGTCTCGTCTATAATACGCCGGATTCGGGTCTACACACTAGTATGACTTGAGTATAAGTGTAACCGGAACGTCTCGTCTTTAATACGCCGGATTCGGGTTTACACACCAGTAAGACTTGAGTATAAGTGTAACAGGAACGTATCGTCTGTAATACGCCGGATTCGGGTCTACACACTAGTAAGACTTGAGTATAAGTGTAACCGGAACGTCTCGTCTATAATACGCCGGATTCGGGTCTACACACTAGTATGACTTGAGTATAAGTGTAACAGGAACGTCTCGACTTTAATACGCGGGATTCGGGTCTACACACTAGTAAGACGTGAGTATAAGTGTAACAGGAACGTCTCGTCTATAATACGCCGGATTCGGGTCTACACACTAGTATGACTTGAGTATAAGTGTAACAGGAACGTCTCGACTTTAATACGCCGGATTCGGGTCTACACACTAGTAAGACGTGAGTATAAGTGTAACAGGAACGTCTCGTCTATAATACGCCGGATTCGGGTCTACACACTAGTATGACTTGAGTATAAGTGTAACAGGAACGTCTCGTCTTTAATACGCCGGATTCGGGTCTACACACTAGTAAGACGTGAGTATAAGTGTAACAGGAACGTCTCGTCTTTAATACGCCGGATTCGGGTCTACACACTAGTAAGACGTGAGTATAAGTGTAACAGGAACGTCTCGTCTATAATACGCCGGATTCGGGTCTACACACTAGTATGACTTGAGTATAAGTGTAACAGGAACGTCTCGTCTTTAATACGCCGGATTCGGGTCTACACACTAGTAAGACTTGAGTATAAGTGTAACAGGAACGTCTCGTCTTTAATACGCCGGATTCGGGTCTACACACTAGTAAGACGTGAGTATAAGTGTAACAGGAACGTCTCGTCTATAATACGCCGGATTCGGGTCTACACACTAGTATGACTTGAGTATAAGTGTAACAGGAACGTCTCGTCTTTAATACGCCGGATTCGGGTCTACACACTAGTAAGACTTGAGTATAAGTGTAACAGGAACGTCTCGTCTTTAATACGCCGGATTCGGGTCTACACACTAGTAAGACGTGAGTATAAGTGTAACAGGAACGTCTCGTCTATAATACGCCGGATTCGGGTCTACACACTAGTAAGACTTGAGTATAAGTGTAACAGGAACGTCTCGACTTTAATACGCGGGATTCGGGTCTACACACTAGTAAGACGTGAGTATAAGTGTAACAGGAACGTCTCGTCTATAATACGCCGGATTCGGGTCTACACACTAGTATGACTTGAGTATAAGTGTAACCGGAACGTCTCGTCTTTAATACGCCGGATTCGGGTTTACACACCAGTAAGACTTGAGTATAAGTGTAACAGGAACGTCTCGTCTATAATACGCCGGATTCGGGTCTACACACTAGTAAGACGTGAGTATAAGTGTAACAGGAACGTCTCGACTTTAATACGCCGGATTCGGGTCTACACACTAGTAAGACTTGAGTATAAGTGTAACAGGAACGTCTCGTCTATAATACGCCGGATTCGGGTCTACACACTAGTAAGACGTGAGTATAAGTGTAACAGGAACGTCTCGTCTTTAATACGCCGGATTCGGGTCTACACACTAGTAAGACTTGAGTATAAGTGTAACAGGAACGTCTCGTCTATAATACGCCGGATTCGGGTCTACACACTAGTATGACTTGAGTATAAGTGTAACAGGAACGTCTCGACTTTAATACGCGGGATTCGGGTCTACACACTAGTAAGACGTGAGTATAAGTGTAACAGGAACGTCTCGTCTTTAATACGCCGGATTCGGGTCTACACACTAGTAAGACGTGAGTATAAGTGTAACCGGAACGTCTCGTCTTTAATACGCCGGATTCGGGTCTACACACTAGTAAGACGTGAGTATAAGTGTAACAGGAACGTCTCGTCTATAATACGCCGGATTCGGGTCTACACACTAGTAAGACGTGAGTATAAGTGTAACAGGAACGTCTCGTCTTTAATACGCCGGATTCGGGTCTACACACTAGTAAGACGTGAGTATAAGTGTAACAGGAACGTCTCGTCTATAATACGCCGGATTCGGGTCTACACACTAGTAAGACGTGAGTATAAGTGTAACAGGAACGTCTCGTCTATAATACGCCGGATTCGGGTCTACACACTAGTATGACTTGAGTATAAGTGTAACAGGAACGTCTCGACTTTAATACGCGGGATTCGGGTCTACACACTAGTAAGACGTGAGTATAAGTGTAACAGGAACGTCTCGTCTTTAATACGCCGGATTCGGGTCTACACACCAGTAAGACGTGAGTATAAGTGTAACCGGAACGTCTCGTCTTTAATACGCCGGATTCGGGTCTACACACTAGTAAGACGTGAGTATAAGTGTAACAGGAACGTCTCGTCTATAATACGCCGGATTCGGGTCTACACACTAGTAAGACGTGAGTATAAGTGTAACAGGAACGTCTCGTCTTTAATACGCCGGATTCGGGTCTACACACTAGTAAGACGTGAGTATAAGTGTAACAGGAACGTCTCGTCTATAATACGCCGGATTCGGGTCTACACACTAGTAAGACGTGAGTATAAGTGTAACAGGAACGTCTCGTCTATAATACGCCGGATTCGGGTCTACACACTAGTAAGACGTGAGTATAAGTGTAACAGGAACGTCTCGTCTTTAATACGCCGGATTCGGGTCTACACACTAGTAAGACGTGAGTATAAGTGTAACAGGAACGTCTCGTCTTTAATACGCCGGATTCGGGTCTACACACTAGTATGACTTGAGTATAAGTGTAACAGGAACGTCTCGTCTGTAATACGCCGGATTCGGGTCTACACACTAGTAAGACGTGAGTATAAGTGTAACAGGACGTCCCGTCTTTAATACGCCGGATTCGGGTCTACACACTAGTAAGACGTGAGTATAAGTGTAACAGGAACGTCTCGTCTGTAATACGCCGGATTCGGGTCTACACACTAGTATGACTTGAGTATAAGTGTAACAGGAACGTCTCGTCTTTAATACGCCGGATTCGGGTCTACACACTAGTATGACGTGAGTATAAGTGTAACAGGAACGTCTCGTCTTTAATACGCCGGATTCGGGTCTACACACTAGTATGACTTGAGTATAAGTGTAACAGGAACGTCTCGTCTATAATACGCCGGATTCGGGTCTACACACTAGTAAGACGTGAGTATAAGTGTAACAGGAACGTCTCGACTTTAATACGCCGGATTCGGGTCTACACACTAGTAAGACGTGAGTATAAGTGTAACCGGAACGTCTCGTCTTTAATACGCCGGATTCGGGTCTACACACTAGTATGACTTGAGTATAAGTGTAACAGGAACGTCTCGTCTTTAATACGCCGGATTCGGGTTTACACACCAGTAAGACTTGAGTATAAGTGTAACAGGAACGTCTCGTCTATAATACGCCGGATTCGGGTCTACACACTAGTAAGACGTGAGTATAAGTGTAACCGGAACGTCTCGTCTTTAATACGCCGGATTCGGGTCTACACACTAGTAAGACGTGAGTATAAGTGTAACCGGAACGTCTCGTCTTTAATACGCCGGATTCGGGTCTACACACTAGTAAGACGTGAGTATAAGTGTAACAGGAACGTATCGTCTGTAATACGCCGGATTCGGGTCTACACACTAGTAAGACTTGAGTATAAGTGTAACAGGAACGTCTCGTCTATAATACGCCGGATTCGGGTCTACACACTAGTAAGACGTGAGTATAAGTGTAACAGGAACGTCTCGTCTATAATACGCCGGATTCGGGTCTACACACTAGTAAGACGTGAGTATAAGTGTAACAGGAACGTCTCGTCTTTAATACGCCGGATTCGGGTCTACACACTAGTAAGACGTGAGTATAAGTGTAACAGGAACGTCTCGTCTATAATACGCCGGATTCGGGTCTACACACTAGTAAGACATGAGTATAAGTGTAACAGGAACGTCTCGTCTATAATACGCCGGATTCGGGTCTACACACTAGTAAGACGTGAGTATAAGTGTAACAGGAACGTCTCGTCTTTAATACGCCGGATTCGGGTCTACACACTAGTAAGACGTGAGTATAAGTGTAACAGGAACGTCTCGTCTATAATACGCCGGATTCGGGTCTACACACTAGTAAGACTTGAGTATAAGTGTAACAGGAACGTCTCGTCTTTAATACGCCGGATTCGGGTCTACACACTAGTAAGACGTGAGTATAAGTGTAACAGGAACGTCTCGTCTATAATACGCCGGATTCGGGTCTACACACTAGTAAGACGTGAGTATAAGTGTAACAGGAACGTCTCGTCTGTAATACTCCGGATTCGGGTCTACACACTAGTAAGACTTGAGTATAAGTGTAACAGGAACGTCTCGTCTGTAATACTCCGGATTCGGGTCTACACACTAGTAAGACGTGAGTATAAGTGTAACAGGAACGTCTCGTCTTTAATACGCCGGATTCGGGTCTACACACTAGTAAGACGTGAGTATAAGTGTAACAGGAACGTCTCGTCTATAATACGCCGGATTCGGGTCTACACACTAGTAAGACTTGAGTATAAGTGTAACAGGAACGTCTCGTCTTTAATACGCCGGATTCGGGTCTACACACTAGTAAGACGTGAGTATAAGTGTAACAGGAACGTCTCGTCTATAATACGCCGGATTCGGGTCTACACACTAGTAAGACTTGAGTATAAGTGTAACAGGAACGTCTCGTCTTTAATACGCCGGATTCGGGTCTACACACTAGTAAGACGTGAGTATAAGTGTAACAGGAACGTCTCGTCTATAATACGCCGGATTCGGGTCTACACACTAGTAAGACGTGAGTATAAGTGTAACAGGAACGTCTCGTCTTTAATACGCCGGATTCGGGTCTACACACTAGTAAGACGTGAGTATAAGTGTAACAGGAACGTCTCGTCTATAATACGCCGGATTCGGGTCTACACACTAGTAAGACTTGAGTATAAGTGTAACAGGAACGTCTCGTCTATAATACGCCGGATTCGGGTCTACACACTAGTAAGACGTGAGTATAAGTGTAATAGGACGTCCCGTCTTTAATACGCGGGATTCGGGTCTACACACTAGTAAGACGTGAGTATAAGTGTAATAGGACGTCCCGTCTTTAATACGCCGGATTCGGGTCTACACACTAGTAAGACGTGAGTATAAGTGTAATAGGACGTCCCGTCTTTAATACGCGGGATTCGGGTCTACACACTAGTAAGACGTGAGTATAAGTGTAATAGGACGTCCCGTCTTTAATACGCCGGATTCGGGTCTACACACTAGAAAGAAGCTATTGAAATGCAATACAGAGTTATGGAACTCAACTGTCTGAGTGCCCTTGATGTTACGGAAGACATATACAAAGTTTTGAATAAGTAATATTACACATACTAGAATGTGAAAAAGCTCAAGGCAAAACTCATAAAACTTGAAGGTACATGTTGACACCTCCGTCACATCCGACGCAAACTGCTCGCCACCTTCTTCGAGTTGACGGTGCACCAGCACAAAAAGGTTTTATGTGCATACTGGCACCAACAGGAATGAACATTCCAGGCCCACACTCCATTTAAATCATGATTAAAACATAAATGAACATGGCAAAAATGACAAAATGAAAATAAATTCGAGGAGATTTTAACCATCTGCCTGCATAAGCAGTGGCTCTATTCTCTCATAATTTTCCAATTAACTTTAGTCATGGTTTTTAACCAAACATGTCGAAATTAACATTTCTTTTTAATAAGTTACCCAGAATTTTTTTTTTTTTAATAGGCATATACTATTTTCTCCGGATCTGAATTTCGCTTTATATCTTTTAAGCATCTCTTATTTATAACTGGGTGCATGCCTGAAAATGATTCAGCTTTGTTAAAAATATGTATACACCTGCAGTAATAATACAACCAGGAGATACCTTTGAGAAATTCATTCATCCTTCATTCATTCATTTACAATTTTTTGTTTATGTACCATGATGATGAATATACTCTGGGTATGCTTTCTATTAATATAGCAATTAAAAGTATTGTTAGAGTTAAATTGTGTGCTTAATTGTCCCGCATACTGCTACTTTTCTCTCTTGTTTGTGTTTGTTGCTTCCAAGGAATCCGCTTAAAGTGTTTGTTGACATTCATACTGGCATTCGTTTAGTGCTGTGTGGCGGCTGTAAAAATTCGCCTTGACTACATATCAATTGTTATTGCTTACTGGTCCTTTGGGATCATCAAACTACTCCTTGTGATTCGCCTCGACTATACATCAATTGTTATTGCTTACTGGTCCTTTGGGATCATCAAACTACTCTTAGTGATTCGCCTTGACTACAAATCAATTTTATTGCTTACTGGTCCTTTGGGATCATCAAACTACTCCTTGTGATTCGCCTCGACTATACATCAATTGTTATTGCTTACTGGTCCTTTGGGATCATCAAACTACTCTTAGTGATTCGCCTTGACTACAAATCAATTTTATTGCTTACTGGTCCTTTGGGATCATCAAACTACTCCTTGTGATTCGCCTCGACTACAAATCAATTGTTATTGCTTACTGGTCCTTTGGGATCACCAAACTACTCTTTGTGATTCGCCTAGACTACAAATCAATTTTATTGCTTACTGGTCCTTTGGGATCATCAAACTACTCCTTGTGATTCGCCTCGACTACACATCAATTGTTATTGCTTACTGGTCCTTTGAGATCCTCAAACTACTCGTTGTGATTCGCCTCGACTACAAATCAATTTTATTGCTTACTGGTCCTTTGGGATCATCAAACTACTCTTTGTGATTCGCCTCGACTACAAATCAATTGTTATTGCTTACTGGTCCTTTGAGATCCTCAAACTACTCGTTGTGATTCGCCTCGACTACACATCAATTGTTATTGCTTACTGGTCCTTTGGGATCATCAAACTACTCTTTGTGATTCGCCTCGACTACAAATCAATTGTTATTGCTTACTGGTCACCAGTATACTGGTCCTTTGGGATCACCAAACTACTCTTTGTGATTCGCCTCGAATACACATCAATTGTTATTGCTTACTGGTCCTTTGGGATCATCAAACTACTCTTAGTGATTAGCCTTGACTACAAATCAATTGTTATTGCTTACTGGTCCTTTGAGATCCTCAAACTACTCCTTGTGATTCGCCTCGACTATAAATCAATTGTTATTGCTTACTGGTCCTTTGGGATCATCAAACTACTCTTTGTGATGTTTAAGCAGGTGCTAGGGGGCGTGATATGTGTTGCTAGGGGGCGTGATATGTGTTGCAAATGATATTACCTCTCATGAACAGACTCAATGTAACCGAGTTTGCTACTTTGTCTCTTGTTTGTGTTTGTTGCGTCCAAAGGATTCGAATTTTCAGTGTTTGTTAATACATGTTTTTGTTTTTCTGTTTAAAATCGGCTACTGTTTTTTAAATATACAACATGTTTTGATTCGTTTAAGTTTGGAGTGTTTTTTTAATTGTCGGAAATAACTATGTACAATAAATACATTGAATCACCAAATTCTTTGTAATGATAAACATCAAATGAAACCGAGTATTCTATCAATTTTAATTGATGAAGCATGCCATGCATACATAATCTAAACAGTATTTACACACCAATATTAATGTTCCGTGAATATCCAGATGTACAAGAGGTGGTTCTGAAGTACTGGGATGGGAATACAAAACAGATGTTTACAAGTGGCAACTGAGATAAGCATGCATACCTTTTGTTCTGCTTAGTTCAGTATAAGACTTTAGGAGTATAAGTGTTACAATACAGCTGAGCAGGGCCCCAGAGCTGTCAGGGAGGTGATGGCAAATACTCAATTTCATAAATAAAAAAAAACTCAGTTATTAAACACACAATCATGTTTTTTTCATTCAACACATATCTCAATTACCTGTCTTAAAAGATAAATTATTGATTAATGAATTATTTACCCTTTTGGTCGAGCATGAGACAATCTTTTCAGGATGAATTTTGTTTTCATTGTAACAGTGAATACAGGTTTAAAGGGACTGGAGGCGATCTGGAAGCATTAAGGTGTCAACCCAAATTCGAATAAAGTCATCATACCGTGTTTCATATTCAGGTGCATATGCAATAAAATACGACCAATTAAATGTACGATTTAATTAGTTTTGTCTGGAAAACTAGACGACTACGCTAGTTTTGTTGTATACATCTGCTAAGTTACTCGTGAGGTTGTGCAGCAGAATTCATAAATAGATAGAAATCATTAATAATAATTCATGTGATGCCTTAAGGCTCTTATAAATTCTTGTTTTGCGATAGCGGTAGACTGTGTTTTAATTATATGTACACCTGTTAGCAATATAACCACCATTTAAATTAATATCTATGATTTAGCAACAAAACACAACTGAGTCGTCGAGCTTACTAGATCGAACATATTCATTAACACTAATTAACTGGAACATAACATATGTCTTATTTAATGCATAAGCATATTTCATATGAAACTGAAACACATTATGATGGTTTTCATTTATATTTGGATTGAAACCAATCTCTCCTCAAGATCGTTCGTCCGTCGGATGGGGACGTAAACCGGGCGGTCTCGTGTATCGGTCTATCCTCCGAGCACGTTAAAGAACCGTAGGAATCTATTCGATAATAAGAGTAGGGCAGGTTCCCAGATTTCTATGTATCCTTCCCCTCTCTCTGGGGCGGCTCTAAATAACCTATACTGTGTTGATGAGCCGTTAAACAACATTCAATTCAATTCCTCAAGATCGCATTCAATCTCTTTAAAAATAAAGAAGTGAAAAAATATGCGAGTGAGAGTTTTTAAAAAATCAAGATTGTCGTGTGTCGCTTCAAAAGACATAAAACAAAGGATCATCCATGTGAGGCTTGGTCATTATATGCACAAAACGGTTTCCAAGTAGAAGTTGTTTAAAAACATAAGTTAATGTTTTAGAGGTTTCTCTATACATCTCTATATACAAACGACCCCCAAGAGTGGGATCTTTATTTGACCAAATGTGAGTGTAGTATAGCGATTATTTCTAAAACTAAAAAAAAACAATGTCGCAATCTGTCCTGGGTTGCTTGAGAAGGTTTTTTATATTCGGGCTATTTTTAGTAACAGTGGTCATTTTGGATGTCAAGTTGACATAACTGTATGAGTAAAATACCAATCACAGAGACGGCAAACAGAACGCATACATCATTTTTTTATTTTCTGATGCGAGCATAATACGTCACTATGCCGTTTGACGAAGAAGTGAAACAAATTACAGTTATGGGGAATGCAAAGAATTAACACTAATGGAGGTTCCGTACCATATATAAAATGTAATTCCACCACCTTCTAGGAGGATTTCGTTTGTGGTAAGAAACCTCCGAAAATCGGTACGAAAATATAATAGTACAAAACATCCAACGTCGATGAAGAATTAATGGTTCCAAAGTAGTATCTTTAACAAACTTGTTTTCCAATTTAAGTTTATTTTAGCAACAACATCTATATGATATGCAGTGCCTAGTAGACCCGGATTTTGGGACAGCACAGCCAATAACCACGTGTAAGGTCTCAGTGAAGTTTCTAAAGATTCAGATTTAATTTTCTGAGAAGAAATGATATTTTGTTTTTCTATACGACTCTATGTTGTCCTAACTTGGATCAAACAAACCCAAACAAGTAATTTGAAGTCACATCATTTTCATCAGTAATTGTTGGGGTACTTGTGCAAAGTGTTACGGATAAAATGTAACAAGAAAGGAAGCAAAACCAGCTTCAACTATTTTTAACATCTGATCTCAATGAAAAATATTCAATTACGGAATACACATAAATCAGATCCAGTATTTCTTTAAAATCCGATATAAGAAAAAAGTCCAAATAATATTGGCAAGTGTCCCATTAATCAAAATTATCAAGTGTCCCTTTAATTCAAGTTCACTAAAAGTCTTTCCTGGTTTAATTATTCATAATAGTCCAAATAATCCTATATCACTTTTATTATATAGATGAGCACAATATGTTTTATCCTCTCACAATAAAAATGCTTCTTTCAACTTTATAGTGAACTCTGAAGTAAATTCTCAATCCAAATACTGAACAAATACCAACCACCAAAGGCCATATTTATACTGTCATAGAACATTACAGAAGCTTTAGAATATTCCAATAACCTCGACAGTCATAAACATTTTATTTACTGATCCAGAAACTTCTATGTACTTATTTTAAATGAATGGCCTTGGATGACACAATTACATGTTTACATTATTCTTAAACATATGCATAGGTAACACTTTATTATTGATTAATCAGAAAATGATACCAATGTAACAAAAGTGTCTTCCTGTTGTGTTGAGAGGTTCACAATTTATAACAACTTGCATACAAAATTTGAACTATTTGCCCAAGAATAGAATAGGAGAAAGATCTACGTTGTTATAGTGAAAGCTAAAGTATGGAACTTGCTTCCCTGATGTTGTTACTTGTGCAATGTTTTCTTCACTGTCATCAAGTGGTTGTTTAGTTAAAGCAATTTGCACGTAAACCTTAATGAATGTGTCCCAAGGCCTATTCCATTAAAACATACCCAGAAACCCAGGAAGGCAATTTAATAAACATCTATGGGTGAACCCTATTTTCTGAAATTTGGATCTTTAAACTCCATTTTGCACCTATGGGTGGGTGTTCAATTTCTGAAGTGCCTTCCTGGGGTCCCGTCCAGTTTTTTAATGGAACAGCACCAAGTTAACAAGACCTCGAGCTGAGGGTGTCTCATCCACAGCGGCAAATGATATATTTTAATAAATTTGTGCTTAAATGATGTCCACCAAAGACAAGACTTCAAATGACCAAGTATCAAACAATTAAAAGTGAGGTAATCATAAGAACTTAAGTTACTGAGGTTAAGTGGTTTAACCAGGGTGAAGTTTTGGGAAAATACGGCAAAATATGACATTGACCTTGGTATTTTTTGTCGTTCAGCAATGTCCATCAATGTCAACAATACATATGACCAAGTATCAAAGACATAAAGTGAGGTAATCACATAAAGTTGACTGAGGTTAAGTTACCTAACCAAGGTTAAGTTACCTAACTAAGGTTAAGTTTGGGGAAAATAATGCAAAATATGACCTTGACCTTGGTATTTTTTGTCGTCCAGTGATGTCCACCAATGCCAACAATACATATGACCAAATATCAGACATAAAGTGAGACAATCACATCAAGTTTACTAAGGTTAAGTTTCATAACCAAGGTTAAGTTTGGAGGAAATGATGCAAAATATGACCCTGAACTTAGTATTTGTCATTCAGTGATGTCCACCAATGCCAGCAATACATATGACTAAGTATCAAACAAAGAAATTAAAGTTATCAGAAAAAGTTAATTGAGGTTAACTTACCTAACCAAACTGATGTTTAGGGTAAATAATGCAAAACTTGACCTTGGTATTTTTTGTCATTCAGTAATGTCCACCAATGCCAACAATACATATGGCCAAGTATCAAACAAAGAAAATGAGGCAATCACATGCAGTTAACTGAGGTTAAGTTACCTAACCAAGGTTGTTACCTAACAAAAGTTAGGTTTTGGGAAAATAACAAAAAAAATATGACCTTGACCATGTTAATTTTGGCATTATGTGATGTCCCTTGACCCAACACAGCATCTAACAAAGTTTCAGAAAAATTGGAGCAGCTGTTGTCGAGATATAGCCGATTTAAAATGTGTATGCTGCAGCCGCCGGAAAAGTGACTGCCATGTCTCGCTACCCACTATCGTGGGCAGAGTTATGGCCCTTTAAAGATTTTTGATACACTAAACCGGAACACGACGATGATATGCACAACTAGGCTTGGTGCTGATCATCCATGTAAAGTTTTGTTGAAATCTGGCGAGGGGTTCAGGAGAACTAGTCCAGACAAAGTTGGTGTATTAAAACCTTTAAAGGGCCATAACTCTGCCAAAAAACTTTCAACCGGAACACGGCTATGATTTGCACAACTAGACCTGGAACTGATCATCGCTAAAAAGTTTCGTTTAAATCCGGCCAGGGATTCAGGAGAACTACTCAGGACAAAGTTTGTGTATTAAAACCTTTAAAGAGACATAACTCCGCCAAAATCATTCAACTGGAACATGGTGACGATATGTACAACTAGGCTTGGTAATGATCATCCCAGAACAGTTCCACTGAAATCCGTCCAAATGAAGGCCCTTTCGTCTTAATGAGGCCAAAATATAACATATTTCAGAAAATCAAGGGCCATAACTCCTGTGTAAATGGTAAAATCTGGGTGTTTTTCAAATTTATCGGAGCTTTCATTGATATTAACAATCTGGTAAAGTTTGGTAAAGATCGGAAGGCAAAATATAGCATTTTTAACTAAATCAAGGGCCATAACTCCGGTGTTACTGATCCGCATTGACCGGTTTTCGAACTTGTCCGAGCTTTTATTGATTTTAACAATCTGTGCATTTTTGGTAAAGATCAAATAATAAATGAAGGTGCTAGAGCGTTCACAAGGCAGAAAACAACATTTTTCAGAAAAACAAGGGTCATAACTCTGGTGTTACTGATCCGATTTGGCTAGTTTTCGAACTTGTCCGAGCTTTTATTGATATTAACAATCTGTGCAAGTTCGGTAAAGATCAAATAATAAATGAAGGTGCTAGAGTGTTCACAAGACAGAAAATGGCATTTTTCAGAAGAAAAAAAAGGGCCATAACTCTGGTGTTACTGATCCAATTCAGGTGGTTTTCAAACTTGTCCAAGCTTTCATTAGTATTAACAATCTTTGCAAGTTTGGTAAAGATCAACTAATAAATGAAGGTGCTAGTGTTCACAAGGCATAAAATGGTATTTTTCAGAAAAAAACAAGGGCCATAACTCTGGTGTTACTGACCCAATTTAGCTGATTTTCGAACTTATCCAAGCTTTCATTGGTATTAACAATCTGTACAAGTTTGGTAAAGATCAAATAATAAATGAAAGTGCTACAGCGTTCACAAGGCAGAAAATAGAATTTCCAGAAAAAAACAAGGGCCATAACTCCTGTGTTACTGATCCGATTTGGCTGGTTTTCGAACTTGTTCGAGCTTTCATTGATATTAACAATCTGTGCAAGTTTGGTAAGGATCAAATAATAAATGAAGGTGCTACATTTTTCAGCAAAACAAGGGCCATAACTCCAGTGAAATGAATCCGATCTGGCTGGTTTTTAAACTTGTTCGAGCTTTCATTGATATAAAGACACTGTCAAAGTTTCGTAAAGATCCGATTAATAATGAAGGCCCTAGAGTGTTCACAACGCAAAAGTTGACGGATGGACGACGGACAACTCGTCATGCATCTCATAAGCTCTGCAGGCCTTCGGCCAGTAGAGCTAAAAGGCCAGCAGAGCTAAAAATCATTTGATGCATTTTAAAGCATGTTCATGATATTAAATTCTAAATACTTTTTCTTATAGTAAACAAAATGTTTGTCGCTATTGCGTTATATTAAATATTTGTCTGCGATTTGTATTGGAAAAACTGTTTATAGGAAAATTTGTTTTGATATTAAATATAACGAATCTGCTTACATTTTCCATCAGTTATCTTGTAGGATCTTCAATTTGCACACAATTTTGTGTCAAAATTTCCAACGATAACTAATATTGCTGAAAACTGAAGTTCATTTTGCAAACATCATAATATGGTATTTGATGAAAGATGCAATTCTGGAATTGCTCTGCGCAAGATCTTTTTAGGCGCAGCATTATCGGAATTCTCAAAATGCGCAGTTCGATTCCGGTCGTGCGCAGAGTAGGAATTTGGACAATGTAGGAATGTTCTTAATTATAATACTGACGGCAAAGGGCTTCATTAATGCTGGAAGAACTTGTGGCTCAAACCTAAAATAAAAGCAATAAAGTATGTTTAAAGTGCAAGTATACAGGTGATGCAACGTGTGTTTATCTCCTCATTGTCTATAAACCACTATTTATTAAGTATCATTCAAATATGTAAATGTCATTACCATAAACTGGTAATTTTTTCTCAAATGGTCTGTATAAATGATTGTTTTTAGTACATTTGTCAGATGGACAGGTGTTCTGGACAATAGACAAATTGACATTACATATATACCTTATTATCAGTATATTACTTGAATAAATACGATTAAAACATGCAAATGCAATTAGTAGTAGTACTAAATGGCAAAACACCTGATGCTTTTATTGAGCAACTGGCGTGTTTATTATTTGGCAGATGTTCAATATTTGACTTATTTTGTATTTACATGTATATACGAAGGAATATGTCACCAAACCAGAGTCCAATCTTGGTAATAAAGAAATCATAGGGAAATCTCTAAAACATATATAGAGGATCATAAATGAGTTCCCATTTCATATAAGATTTATGAAACGAGTTATGAATTATTTTAATTTTAACGAGCCTAATGGCGAGTTAAAATTAAAAATAATTCATAACGAGTTTCATAAATCTTATATGGAATGGGAATGAGTTTAAGATCCTTTTCATCACATAACATTGCAATAAAATTAGTAAAAAATAATTCAGATGTACATAGAACCGCCACGACATCAGACACACTTTAGCGCCAAAACGTCATAAAATATGTGACGTAACGTCGCGTCTCACACATAACGTTGCGTATAAAAGAGTTTGTGTTTTACCTCTTTACAAAATAGCAGTTTACGCCAACTTTTTAACAAACCAACAACAATGTTTTGTATAATGTGCATTATTAGTATAAGCTGTCACAAATAATAAGTTTATGACTCAGATCTGTGTGAATTTATAATAAATAAAATAGTTTCAGTTAATAAACTTGCTTAGTGTTACAGGTTTAACTCAACCAATGAAAATCGTTCCGGGTTGTATTACATGTGTGTCATACAATAGAATATTAAATGGGTGTTCGACACTGCTAACAAGGGAAGTTATGTGATAAATATATATATGGAATGCACAATTTGACTCGTTATTACAAATATTATTGTCTGCGTTGCATTTATTTTTAGATCACCTGAGCCGAAGGCTCAAGGTGATCTATTGGGATCACTCTGCGTCCGTCGTCCTTCGTCCGTCGTCGTCTTTCGTCATCCGTCCGTCGTCGTTAACTTTTCTTCAAACAACTTCTCCTCAGAAACTGCTTGGCTAATTTTGCCCAAACTTCACATGGACGATCCTTAGATGAATGCTTTTTAGATTTGTTAAAATGAGGTCAGCGCGACATCCAAGATGGCCGCCATTACTATATATGGTCGAAACCTAAAAAAATCTTCTTCTCCAGAACCGCTGGACAGATTTCAACAGTTTTTCTTTTAAAATGATCGCCAATGCCTAGACTATCAAGTTTGTTTAAATGAAGTCCCCGGGGTCAAAAATGGACGTTCCCCAGGGATCCAAAGTTTGTATATTGAGATTTTGCATGTTTTTCATATAGACATATAGGAAAAAACTTTAAAAAATTTCTTCTCTGAAACCACAAGGCACAGAGCTCTCATGTATTACATGTAGCATCAGTTGATGGTCCTCTACTAAGTTTGTTCAAATGGTGACCCTGGGGTCAAATTTGTCCCCGCCCCGGGGTCACAGTTTTACATAGACTTATATAGGGAAAATAATTTAAAAAATCTTCTTCTCGGAAACTACAAGAGCCAGAGGTTTGATATTTTGCATTTACTATAAGCTTATGGTCCTTTACCAAGTTTGTTCAAATGATGACCCTCGGGTCATATTTGGCCCCGCCCCAAGGGTCACATGTTTTACATAGACATGTATAGGGAAAAACTTAAAAAATCTTCTTTTCTGAAACTGCAGGAGCCAGAGGTTTAATATTTTGCATTTGCTATAAGCTTATGGTCCTCTACCAAGTTTGTTCAAATGGTGACCCAGGGGTCACATTTGGCCCCGCCCCGGGGGTCACAATTTTACATAGGCTTGTATAGGGGAAAACTGAAAAAAATCTTCTTCTCTGGAACCACATGGCATGGAGCTCTCATGTATTACATGCCCCAAGGGACACATGTTTTACATAGACATGTATAGGGAAAAACTTAAAAAATCTTCTCTGAAACTGCGGGAGCCAGATGTTTAATCTTTTGCATTTGCTATAAGCTTATGGTCCTCTACCAAGTTTGTTCAAATGGTGACTCTTGGGTAAAATTTGACCCCACTCTGTGGGTCACAGTTTTACATAGACTTATATAGGAAACACATTAAAGTCGTCTTCTCTGGAACTACAAGAGCCAGAGGTTTAATATTTTGCATTTACTATATTCTTATGGTCCTTTACCAAGTTTGTTCAAATGGTGACCCTGGGTTCACATTTGGCCCCGTCCCAGGGGTCACGTTTTACATAGACTTGTATAGGGAAAAACTTGAAAATCCTTCTTCTCTGAAACCACAAAGCACACAGCTCTCATATATTACATGTAGCCCTGGGGTCACATTTGGCTCTGCCCACGGTGTTACTCTCTAGCACCTTCATTTTGTATTTGATCTTTACCAAACTTTGTCAGTGTCTTAAACTGTCTATATCAATGTTATGTCTTAAATTGTCTATTTCAATGTTATTATACACAACAGAGCCCACATTTCTTGAACAATCTTAACCAAACTTGCACAGATTTTATATGACCATAAGATTTTCGAAGAAGTTCGATAATGTGCCAGTACTCAGGTGATCGCTTTAGGGCTATCTTGGCCCTCTTGTTTTATTTTTAGCCTGATTGTGTAGCAATTCCAGGCTGATAGTTTGGCGATTTCCATCCGTCCGTCTGTCCGTATACATGTTTTGACATTTTGGTTCAAGTTTTCAGTTAAGGTGTTTGTTTTTCCTCATTTCTCAAAAACAAATTGTCGGAAAGCTTTGATACTTGGCACACATGTTAGTTGTCATTTCACACTGTTGTCATTAGAATTTTCAGTTAAAATGGTGAATTCGCAATCCGGCGTTTGCACCACTGTTGGCGCTTCACTTGTTTATATTTTCTTAGCCATAACGTATCTTCAATAATATACATCCACTCTTTGTTTTTTGATTGTTTTAAATTGTTTTCTCAATAATTAAGTTCATGTTAATCACTTACCAAGCCAAACTATGTTTTTTTTATTATATTTTATCAATTTATAACAGATGGATGAAACAATTAAGCATATTTAATTAGAAATAAATAGGTTTCAAAACACTATATTCCTTTTCAAATCCCATTACAAATTCGTACTTTGCGCAAAACATTCTCAAATTGCGTTGACACTATGTGCACATTTTATATCGATTAACCCCCTTGCGCAATTCTGGAATAGTCCTGCGCAGTTCCGGAATAGTCCTGCGCAATTCCGGAATAATAGTCCTGCACAATTACGGAATCGTATCCCTGAGCAAGACACTTTATCTGCATTTTCTTAGTACTTGTTCTACCCAGGAAGACATTGAGAATGATTCAAATAAGTTCATAGAGCTTTCGTTACAATGTAAAATAAATAAGTTTTAAACTTACTAGCACTTCTCATGGTGTAGCCGAAATAAAACAAAAATCATATTTGGAGAAAACTTGCAGAATTTGGTGACTATATAGAGGATATTTGTTGTTTTGGAGTGAATAACATATTTTATCACATAACATGTGGTGTGGGAGCGTAATAACACCATTCAATATTTTCGATATTCCACAAGTGGTATAACATAACGTCAATGACGTTTTCTGATTTAATGTGACATTATAAGTTATGTAATAAATAGAATCTAACATTCGTTCTCATTCATTATTGAATTTATTAAACTCGTTAGCAAAAATGATATAATGCTCGGCAAGAGCCTCGCATTACGGTATATAATTTTGCCAACTCGTTTAATAAATTCAATAATGAATGAGTACTCATGTTAGATCCTCTATTTATTTCATCAAGAAGTAAAAAATATAAAAGTTTTCTCACTTTGAGATGAAATAAAAAATGTTACAACAAATTTTCTTTTTATTTTATGATTTTCCAAAAAGGTTTTTAGGGAAACTACCTTAGAAGAACAAGGGAGGCAATTTCAATAACTAAGCCGCTTTACACATTTTTTGCCCGACTACAAAGATATTTTAATTATACCCAAATAGAACAAATTGTTTAATATATTTATATTGGCAGTCATTTCTCCTTTTAACTTTTAAAATCCATTTCAAATCATTGTTTGAATAGAATGTACAATTCGCAGTGTTTTTCTCTTGACCTGTTTACATTTGCGTAGGAAAATCTTGTGAACCATTTTACTGTGCATCTGTGTTTGTTGTACATTTAAAAGTAGTTCCGGCAGTGAAAAAATAAAACTCGATATTTCACTCGTGTGGAATATCACTTTTATTTCATTGCTAAAATCCACTGTTTCACTGCTTATCATAAAATAAATAGAGGATTATTTGTTGGTTTGGAGTGAATATAGAATTTATTTTCATCAAGAATTGAGAACACTTATATTTTCATGAGTGCTTTAGCACGAGAAAACTTAAAAAAATCCTATATTCACTCCAAACCAACAAATATTCTATTTATTATATACTTTTTATCATGCAACACTACCAAATGTTTCAAACAGAAAATATGTTTCGTTCCGACAGTTCGCCTTCAACGTATTCTTGGATAAATATAGTAACGCCAGCGCGTGAGGCGATTTACATCTATTTAGTGCGCATAGAATATAGTTCTAAACTTTGACACAAATTATGACTGTTATATAGTTCCATTTTTTCCGGCAGTGAGAATATAAGTTCTTATATTCTCATATTCTCGATCATCCAGACCTCTCGCGAGACTTCTCTCAAAGAAGTCCACACGATGGTCTGGAGTAAAGCTTCTTAAAATTTGTGACATCAAAATGAGGTGTGTACAAAAACAAATCACCTTCCGCTGATTGGTCAACTTCAGTTTGTTATTGAAATCACTCCCTACGTCACAGTTTGTTATGGGAATCACCCCCTACGCCACGACTGCGTCAAAAATTATGTTACGTTACGCGTAATGTTGTGTAATAAAAGTGCCACCAAACAAAGTCAGCGGATCACGAATAATACTAAAAACTAAATTTTAAACATCATTTTTTAATATAGATTATATTATGTTTTTAAAAACTGCAAAAAGCGAAGTTTATCGTATATTTAATTAGGACACACATCCCATTGGAAGTAATGTTGCGCGTAATATAACGTGCATTTCGATGTTGCGGTCAAAATGACGTCACGTCGTAGTCAGTTTTGACGTCTGGCGCCGTCTATCGATCAAACATTTTAATGAACCACGAGTCCAGACGCTCGCTGGCTCTCGCAGTCAGCTTGAGTGTGTCTGGATGATAAAGACTAATATTCTCACAGTGAAAATATAAACAATGAGAATATACGGTTTGCTCTAACCATACAATCCACTATTACACTGGGAAGTATATAATAAATATGTATATTCTCCCTGCTAATTACAGAAAGCTTATTTTATTCCTGACAACATTTCTATTTATGAACTTGTGAAAAACAGAACGACAAATTGAATAAATAACTTCAATATTGGAAATATCTCAGTTCCAACAATGATTCTGAAATAGTACAAAATGTAGCGATGTCTTTTGCGCTGAGATCTCAATGTCAATGCAATAAACCTCAACTGATCACCTCAGTTAGAACATCTAGAAAGCTTCGAAATTTAGCCCAAACCGTTTTCAATCTCGTTTTGATGAGCAATATCACATTATCACCCACTTCAGAAAGAGTTTGGTGTCTGGTCCAATCTTTTAGTCAAGATCTTGTCTATGGAGTTTCGTGTAAAGAACCACCAAGTGAGCGAGTTCATGAGCGGTTATCAACTTGAAAATTGTTTTTAAGCATTATGAAAACGAAAACAACAGTTTGGAGTAAAGGAAAACATATCATTCTAAAAGCAGATTGAAATCTCTTTGGGCATGTGGTTATTATGACTCAAAGCAGCTGAACATGTGTGAGGCCATAACATAATGCAATGAAAGAAATTCCTAAGTAGTTTTCAAAGCAAGTCCAGCCCCGTAACGTATATAGTAGGTCAGAGGATGGAAGAGAACATTAAAGTGAACCGGATCACAATGAATTGTTTGTAACTCGTAGAGAAAAACTCTTAAATTTGAAAAAGGATAAAACCAACGCTGTTGAGGAATTGAAATCAACTTGGGAAGAAGCTGACGTCTTCATGCATAAAACTTCCGTTGTAACCAACAGTAAATATACTTATGTAATTCTTCTATATCTCGCCTTTTAACGAGATATTGACAGTCCATTTCCATTATTTATCAATGTGGTAAACAGAATAGAAGTAGATATAAGAAAAAAACAGGAAATGCAGGGTTTATTAGTTTGCTTCATTGACATTGGAAAAAGTGCAGTTAGAACCTGTGTTTGTAAAGCATTGCCTGGAGTGCATGTATTTGGGTGTGATAATGCATTTTCTGGAAGCGGGATTGAGTCTAATCAAGATGGAACCAGTATAACAATAATTATTTCAGAAGTTAGTTAAAGACTGGACACTGACAACAGAAACTGTTGAAAAAACATTAGAAGAGTCCACTTGTCGAATGTATGGTTCACAGGTATGTCAGACAACTGATGTAAATGAATTTTGGTACCAACTATTTTGTGCAATGGGAGGAGACATTGATTCATCACAGACACAACCCTCTAAGAATTACACATGGCAACCTTGATTTGCTTAAAACACATAATTATGAATTATTAGAATAGTGAAGAACAAATTATGTTTGCACATTACTAACTGTTAATTGTATTACACCAATAATATATTTAAACCTATGGTAGAATGATGAAGACAAATTGTGAAAATTCAGTTTTTTATTTAATTACATGTAAGCAGTTTAAAAGTCAAAATGATGCTAGATTAATAAATCGAGATGCCTTTAATACCTGATAATACCTTCAAGATTGCCGTTTGTCCCTTTGACAAAACATTATGAACGAGCCAATTGTCAAGATACTGTCTGGATAAGATGCTTGGACGCCACACAGGATATTGAATCTCTCACAAGTAGGTTATGGGTGGAAATAAACTGATGATGGCGAATTCAAAATAGATCGGATTGATAGTCCTGCAGCTTCTGATGCCATTTAAGATTTACGTTCTTGCAAGTGTACACGACAATGTAAGCTACCGAGTTGTGATTGCTTAGCAAATGGCCTGATGTGTACAGTCACGTGCAAACACATTACATGTGATAATCAAGCAAGCAATGATGATTCTGATGACCTATGGATATTGATGACTTTGAAATGGAAGATTATGACGACTAAAGTGAAGCGACAGTAACATGTTTGTGTTTTATATCCAGTTGTTACTCAGTATAGTCATGGTAAGTAAATAATACTTACAACTTGTGAAGTATACTAATCTGTTGTAGAAACTCCCCAATAAGCCATAGTCAATATTATGACTAGCATCAACCATCCGATTTCTAATTTAAGGATAACATCATACTAATCGTGTGGGACTATTAACAACTATGTATAATAATTATAAACAAATCACCAGCTATGATAACATGTTTTAATGCATTGTTCGATAATTTTAATTCAGATAGCACGAATAGTGTAGATAATCTTGTATCGCAATTTACGTGTACAATGCGTGAAGTCGCTGACCCACTTTTTATGAAGCACATCAAAATCACTTCGTCGGGGTTTCAAATTAAAAATAGTGACACGAAAAAATGGTTCGATGAAGAATGCTACCAGTCTAAACAACTTTATAAAAATTCATTGAATGAGTTTAACAGATTAAAGTCAAATGAAAATAGAACATCGCTTGCTAATCTAAAACAAGCTTATAAGAGATTAATTAAAAAGAAACGACGCGCGTTTAAATTTAAGCAAGCGAAAGAGTTTGAAAATATGCGACGTTCAAAGCCTAGAGAATTTTGGAGACGTTTTTCGAAACGAAAAATCGTAAATGCCAATATATCTGTGGATGATTTTGAGAACTATTTTTCAAATTTATTTAAAGATATAAAAACATCTATTTCAGAAGAATCAGAGAACTTTAATGCTAATCATGAGTTCAATGATAATGACCCAATTTTCGAAGAATTAGATAAAAGGATAAGCGTAACCGAGGTAGAGTCGGCAATAAAAGCGTTAAATAAAAATAAGGCGGTTTCGGGCGATTTTATGCTTAATGAATATTTCATTGCTAGTTGTGATATATTATCGGGTCATATTACTGATATTTTTAATATTATTTTCGATACAGGTTGCTTTCCGGAAAGCTGGTCTAAGGGTTTTATGATTCCTCTACATAAAAAAGGCGATATAAACTCTGTTAACAATTACAGGGGAATTACATTAATTAATTGTATGAGTAAACTATTTACAAGCATCTTGAATACGCGGATTGACAAATGGTGCGAAAATAATAATATTATATCAGATGCTCAATTCGGGTTTAGAAAAGGTAGGTCAACAACAGATGCAATATTTATTTTGCATAGCATTATAAACAACATTTTAAACGACAAAAAAAGACTTTATTGCGCATTTATAGATTTGAAAAAAGCGTTTGATTCTGTCTACAGAAACGCGTTGTGGTTAAAACTATATAAATGTGGTGTCAACGGGAAAATGCTTAGGATAATTAGATCCATGTATGAAACAGTTAAAGCATGTGTTAAGTCCTGTGGATCTTACTCCGAATTCTTTGATATTTCTATCGGTCTAAAGCAAGGTGATATTGTCTCACCGATTATGTTTTCTATATTCATAGAAGATTTAGAATTGTTCTTATTAAATAGAATAGATGGTGGTTTATCTCTTAATGATATCACTTTAATACTGTTGCTTTTTGCTGATGATATGGCTGTACTGGGATCAAGCCCAGATGACCTTCAGCAAAGTCTTAATAGACTCTATGAATACTGTGAATCCTGGGGTCTTGAAGTTAATACTGAAAAGACAAAAATAGTTGTATTTCGTAAAAGGGGTAGAATTAAAGAATGTGAAAGGTGGTATTATAATGGAAGTTTATTAGATGTCGTCGATGATTTTAATTATTTAGGTGTGGTTCTTAATTATACAGGCTCCTTTTCGTTAAACCAACAATGTCTTTGTGGAAAAGCCTTAAAAGCAATGAATATACTCTTGGTTAATATACGAAAATATGAATTGAAACCAAAATTATCTCTTCAGCTTTTCGATGCTTTTGTGGCATCAATATTAAATTATGGAAGTGAAATATGGGGGATTACAAAATCAAAAGATATTGAGAGAATACAGTTAAAATTTTGTAAAATTATTTTAGGTGTTAAACTTACCACAAGTAATGCTGGTATTTACGGAGAGCTCTCTCGTTACCCCTTATACATTAATAGATATGTAAAAATGATCAAATATTGGTATAAACTATTGTCTACAGAGAACATTATACTAAAAGCAATATATAAGGATTTGTTATCTAACTGTAATAAGGGCGCGAAGAATTGGCTAACTAATATAAGGTTTATCCTAAACAGTAACGGTTTTAATAATGTCTGGGATAATCCAATGAGTGTTAGTTTTAAACTATTTCCTTTAATATTTAAACAAAGATTAATAGATAGTTTCATGCAACAATGGAGATCTGATATAGAAGGCAGTAGAGTTTCAACGCTATATAAGGTGGTGAAAGAGAGTTTTGATTTTGAAACATATCTAGAAACATTATGCTCCAAACAATTAAGAAGTTGTATAACAAGAATAAGATTATCCGCTCATTGTTTAAGAATAGAAACAGGGAGATACTCAAGAGGTAGAACAGAGAGAAACGAAAGAGTGTGCGAAATTTGTAACACAAACGCTATTGAAGACGAGTACCATTTTATTTTGATCTGTACTACTTACTCTAACATTAGAAACAAATATATTCCTAAATATTACACAACTAGACCAAGCATGTTTAAATTTGTAGAATTGTTGCAGTCATTAAACAAAAAGATTATTCTTAGTTTAAGTAAATTCATTTCCGATGCACTTGTATTACGGCTATCTACATCCATTTTAACAGACTAAAACAAAAAAAACTAAAAACACTAGATATCTTATTTTAGAACATCCTCGTTTATCATTGACATACCATAATATATGTATGTTTTTGATTGTTTAAATATGTATGAAACAAAACAAAAACTTAGTGATTATTTTGTTGTATTTGCAATGTTAATATCTGTCACGTGTGTGTATATTATAATTATCATATATTTGTAATGATGAAAAACTGTAATAGTTTAAGTCAATAAAAGTATCTATCTATCTATCTATGAAACAATTGTGTAAGTAGTGAATACTTTTGATTGTATTAATAATTGTGTAGCAAGTTAAATATTTGTATGGTATATAATTAATGAAGTATTATCTTTTGTTTGATTATTTTGAAAGCCAGTCAATTTTAAATAATGCTGACATGGTACAATGGTACCAGGATGGCATTTTTTGAAAACTAACGGGCATGAAGGAAGTATTATATTTTAAAAAATATGTGTTTTTCCCTTTACGTTTGATCTTATACATTAATTATCAATATAAATATATTCAACAATGATAGTAAAACTCATTTTATTATCACAAATATATTGAATTTCAAAATAAAATGTGTAATGCATCACTATACTCAAAATAGTGGTATCACAATTGGATATTTTGAAAAAAACGGACTGGCTCTAAATATTGGCTGTTTTCATGACATAAGCTGCTAAAACTAGAAGTCTATCAGGGTTAAATAGTATCTAGGGATATCACCAGTATCAAAAATCATAATAAGAATTTGCCACCTTGCGTGGTACCGATTGATTTCGGGTTCGGGCCTACCAGTATATAGGATGTCTTGAATATGAAAATTTACTTCTGGGCGAGTTCTGACACAAAATTGACCTCCTGGTCTGAACACACTTCTTATGTCATTGTTCATGTATTTAATTTCTTTATAATGCAGGTCTTATTGTTCAGCAGAATATATAGGTCATGGACGCGCACAACGACTCTATACTGCAGCAGGATTTGATTATTGTCGCTGAAAAAATACTGAATTGTATGCATGTACAAATACTGAGTCTGCACCCTCTGTTGAGAAGTGCATGCAGTTAAAGGAACCATTCTATTCCAATATTATTCTGACATGCATTTTACGTATACATCTTTTTCAGTAGAAGCAGCTACATCAGGTTACTCCCTGCCACATTAGGTTAGTCCCTGCTACATTAGGTTACTCCCTGCTACATTAGGTTACTCCCTGCTGCATCAGGTTACTCCCTAGCACATTAGGTTACTCCCTGCTACATTTGGTTACACCCTGCTACATAAGGTGGGTCCTTCTTGGCTCCATCAGAATCAACAATGACTGACTTGTACCCGTTAAAACTTGGCTTGCATTTTGGCGAGGATGAATGTTATTTACAATATCTATCAGCTTTCATTTTCTCTCTCCTGAAATGTACAAAAAATGTATTGATATAACACTCATCTGTTTGATATAACACTCATGTGTTTAATACCTGTCGGTCATGCACCTCAATATTTTCTCTCACCGGTGGAGCAGCAGACATACTTTGGGATTCAACATCAACGATGACACCAGGGTAGGGAATTTTAACAGAACCTGGTACCAACATGGGGAAATTTGGTATTGAGTATATTGGTAGACCCTGCAGAATTAGACATAAATGTTGCTCCTATTTTTGGCAATTAGACAATTTGTATATTTGTCTTCTCCACAACCCCGCACTCCTTGTGGAGGTAAACACTGATGGGTGCATCAGTATACCATGTTTCATACATAGAAAGTAGACGGTTAGTTAATATTACAAGGGTTACAAAATTAAGAAGGTACATGAATATAGGCCCTATGTAACGAGTGTTGGACCTGTTTTCGTTGTCTTAAAGAGGCACTACCTATATCTACGCGATTTTTAATGTAAAATATTAAATACTCAATATTACTGCATTTATATGTATACAAAGCTATTTTATGAGTATTCTAAGAAGAAACATGGTTCGTATTCCAGTTCTGTAAATTATTAATTATGATCAAAACAATATCTTGAATAAAATGCTGCCCAGCCGTTTATTCCTGCCGGAGAACTACGAGTTTTTACGATTTTCTCGGACATGCCGATGCGATTACAAACTATTCGGCGCAGTTCCGATAGCAAACGAATCGATCGGAACTCTTCGCTAATCAGACGAGGTAGTTCCGATTGTAAACGAATAAGATCGGAAAATCTCCGCAATCGGCTTGTCTAAAACAATTACGAATACAATTTCAAAAATCCGATCTTTTCAATCCTGTTTTTCCCCAGCAAAACGCAGATAACATTGGGTGAAATTATTGCCATTTACCTTTTTCGTAGTCCTCTTTATAATTAAAGGGGTTGATGCACTATTTTCAAACACAGTTTATTTTAAAGGGCTCTGAAAAACTTGAAAAAAGCTGAAAGAATTATCAAAATGCCATGACAAATAAAGGAGATATGACCTATTGAAAATTTGCAAAGAACATAAATGGAGGCGGCCATCTTTGAACGATGACGTCATCGCGCCGTTTTACCATATATGGCATATTGATAAAATGTCTTTCAAAGCAAAGAAAATAACTGCAAATGAAAAATAATACTAAAACGTATGCATTTTACATGTTTATATTTATTTTTAATCAATTTGCAATGGTTTTCTTTGCTTTAAAATACATTTTGTCAATTTGCCTTATATATTAAAACGGCGCGATGACGTCATCGTTCAAAGATGGCCGCCTCCATTTATGTTCTTTGCAAATTTTCAATAGGTCATATCTCCTTTATTTTTCATGGCATTTTGATAATTCTTTCAGCTTTTTTCAAGTTTTTCAGAGCCCTTTAAAATAAACTGTGTTTGAAAATAGTGCATCAACCCCTTTAATTAAAGTTTATATCAATTGGTGGACAAAAATATATAGGTAGAGCCTCTTTAATTCTGTAATCTCTATAATATTTTAAAATAAAGAAGAACTATTTTTAGATTTGTTTTATATGAAATTTTGTTCCAATCTGCACTTGACGTAACAGGATTTGAACTCCGAAAAAACCCACTTGATGTAACATCATTAGAGGAATCCAACTCTATATTCGAGACAGATTTAGGATGACTGCTACCTGATTGTCACTAACCGATCAAACCACAAGAAGTGAGTAAATACAACAACAGGGTAGTAGCATTACACCACTACTATATTTAAAAGAACAAGTGCAGACGCTAGACTTTCGAGACCTTGTCTATTTATTGCAAACTATCGTAGCGCGGCGGATTTGTAACCGGAGGCCCCGGGTTCAATCCTCCGTGGTGCCACTGAGTTCCGTCGGTGTGTTCTTGGGCAAGACACTTTCCCTTAGCCTCGTCCGTCGGATGGGGACGTAAACCGGGCGGTCCCGTGTATCAGTCTATCCTCCGAGCACATTAAAGAACCATAGGAATCTGTTCGATAATAAGAGCAGGGCAGGTTTCCGGATTCCTATGTATCCTTCCCCTCTCTCTGGGCGGCTCTAATTAACCTGTACTGTGTTGATGAGCCGTTAAACAACATTCAATTCAATTATTGCAAACTAAATTGAAAGGCACTTGTCTATATCTGTTCTTCAAATGGGAACTCTAAAATATGACATGTATGATGAAAAAATTAAATTTAAAAAACAACTAAGTTGACAAGTTTAAATACAAAAGTTTAATCAATTTGTTTCAAGTATAAAAGTGCCATAATTGTTTTGAAATAAAATAAAGGGTTATAGAAAATGGCGGCATGATGCCAAATGCATGTGTGAAGTCTCAACCCATTATGCGAAGGAGTTAATAGAGCTATAAGCTTATATACAAACTTGAAACACATTTCTATGTTTAAAAGGGACCATAAGTTGACTTAAAAGCATGAGTTATAGAGCCTGGCTCGATGATGTTGTCGAATGATGCCGAATACATGTGAGAAGTTTCAATCCATTATGTGAAGTAGTTTCGGAGATACAAGCTTGAATAAAGACTTTAACCGGGATGCAGACAACAATGATGACAATAGCTCTTTCAAAAATTGTCCTCTATGTCAAGGTCTCAACATTTTGCAAGTGAAAGGTTCAGAATATGTCTACACATTGCACCTGCATCTTTTAAAATTATGAACTTAATAATCACGATATGACAAACTCATACTTTTTTGAAATCACATTTATTTTGTGCTTAGCTGTTGTTACAATAAGCATTCTACAGGGTTTCTAAAACAGTACGAGTAATTTGACCAATTCTAAAATGACTACACGTTGAGTTTAAAATGAAAATGGCCAGAAAGCGCTAACATGATTTTTTGTAAAATGTGAAAACAGTGTTTACCTGTCTAACATTGTCTCATGAAAAGTTCCCTCAGTTTTCGCCTTTTTTAGCTGTGTTTTGTCCTCTGCACTGATCTTTAATCTTCTATCTTGAAAACTCTGGAATTTCTTACTGAAATAAAGTAGTATTAACTTTTTTCTAAAATATGTTTAAATATATGGTATATAAAATGGCTTACACATCTGGACTGTCAAACTCTACACTTTATTTTTCAATCAAAGCTTTTCAGAGATAGAATTTGTGAATTCTGGCCATCTTATGTACACTTTAAAAACTGCCAAAAGTGTCATTTAAAATCATGCCAAATTACATGTTAACAAAAGCTAATTTATAATTGTTATATGGAAATAAATGCAGTGTCCACGGGCTTCCATTATGGTATTATAAAAGAAAGAATGAATAGAAGAGTAAATAGTACTGAGTTTATATATATGAAATGTCTGCAATCTTCGGACACAGTCGTTTTTCCATTATTGTGGCTTTTTTTACCTATTTAATGTTCCATGCGTATAATTCTTTTAGGGATTGGGTCCGATGTTTTTGCAACAATGATTAACCTAAATATACTTTACCTACTTGGAAATTTTTATCAATTATCACAATCCACGGATTCAATGAGAGTCCGCACAAACTTGTAGGATGTTTATAACGACTGAAATGGAGAGACATACTTACTGTTGTCTGATTGGCCACTGATAATCGTATGATACATTCGCAAAATCTTGATCAATTCATGGAATTAGCGTTTCCCAAGGTAGCCTAAATATCCAACAAATTTGTGCAGACTCACTGAAGACATTAATATCAATACATAATGGAGAATTTCCAAGATGGTAAACCAGTTGCAGAAACAAACAACAATGTATGTATCTGATCCAACTGCTGAATGAATAATACGCACGAAACAGTAATTAGGTCTCTGTGGTCGTCCCGTAGTTTAGGGGAGCGTGTCTCTGATTATGCTAATAGACAAGCACACTTCCATGAGGCTCTTAAAAAATACTCCCCGTCAGTAATTAGAAGGGTGTTCCACTTGTATCGTCTGCCACGTGCTTATTTCAGCTACTGGTTAAAGTTTTATGAAAAGAGGCATAACTCTGTCAAAATGAAAGTCAGAGATATTGGACATCTTTGATGTGTGTGAAGTTTCATGAACAGAGGTCAAATACTTTCCAAGTTATGGCCAGTTATGAGCTTGGTTAGGTTGCAGGTTAAAGTTTTATGAAAAGGTGAATAACTCTGCCCAAATGAAAGTCAGTGTTATTGGTCATGGGTAACAACATTCTTGGAGTAAAATGAATGTGTGTGTGAAGTTTCAAATACCTTTTGAGTTATGGCCAGCTATGAGCTTGGTTAGGTTGCAGGTTCAAGTTTTATGAAAAGAGGCATACATGTAACTCTGCCAAAATGAAAGTCAGAGTTATAGGACATGTGCATCAATATTTCTTGAGGTAAGTTGAAGATGTGTGTGAAGTTTTATGAAAATAGGTCAAATACTTTTCAAGTTTTGGCTAATGTTAGGTTGCAGGTTAAAGTATGATGGACAGATGGATGACAGAAGACAAACAAAGTGATCCCTAAGTGTCTGCCATGCTACACAGGCAACATAATGTCTTCATACGCTACATTATTTTGGTGTTTTCTACAGTGCTTGTGGCTTTTTACATGTAAAACCCTTTTGTCGTTATTGTATTTGTCTCACTGTTAAACCCATGGCAAATTTTATTTGGACCTCAGAGACCACAAAGGATATTCTTTATGGTTAACCGTTATGTGATTAATCTACCTACACATAATTGATTTCTGCCTCCTTTATGGAGCCCCTCTCCTCCATTGGTATTCCAGCTTTCGGGTCCACCTCCAGAGAAAAACTGGATCTTATCTACAATACATCAGGCAAATAATCATTAATTTATAGCATTCAACTCTCTATGTGGAATATATGTTTTACTTGAAGGAGATTCTAGTATCGTCTTGCTTTCTTTTTTGAAGTTTTTTGCCCTTGAATGTTATGCATATATAGACAGTTAGACCAGTTATATTGCTACTTTATTGGCCTCGTTACTGTGACTTTTACTCAGAAAGGCTTATGGGGTTCCATGCATGGACCAGGGCAGGAAATCCATGGTTGCACTCTCCATGCATGGACCAGGGCAGGAAATCCATGGTTGCACTATCTTTTAAGTATTAGTTAGAGGCTATGAATTGAATTTTTACTTCTTAGCCTCTAACTGACTTAGTGTTTGCCCTACATTTTCCCCGCACTTCTATGAAACCACGCCTCTTAACAATGTTCGCGCTTGAACTAAATCCGCCTCCTTGTGTCCAAACACGCGCGTGCCATTTAGAAAGCGATTACTTAATGATTAAATGGATAAAATTGGTGATTGTTAGAAATTTACATGAATAAGTTTTTTTTAAAATTCCTCACCGTCTGATTGGAGGAAAAAGTAGGGCAAACACTAAGTGGTAATTTCAAGATTTCTAATATTTTTATCAATCGATTATGTTGTTTCATTTGAAATATCAATTTAATGATACAGGAAAGTTCATGTGCATTATATATTAAATATAACGAAAGAGTGAAAAGGCATCGTAAGAACACTAGCTTGATCTGTGTAGCAAACTTGAGCAGGTCCAGAATCAACCAATCTCATTAAAATCAAATCCTAATTACACTTTGATACTCTCCGCTATAGGATCTGACAACCTTGCCTTGGAGGTCACGTCAGAATGACTATTCATCTAATCAATATTCATGAGAAGATCAATGAAATTCAACCAATGAAATCGCGCGTATGTACTTCTGATTATGTTCGAGTGAACTGAAAAAACAAAAATCTACATAAAACACATATAAAAAATATCCGAAAAAAGATAAAGTCGCCGTGTGCTTGCTGTGCACGATAATTCAAAGGAATGCTCTAAATGGCACGTTTTACATCAAGAATATGAAGGAAAGCATTTTGAAAACATTCGCAACATTCTATTTGTATCTGAAAAATATATTTTACTGCGATTATTGCGACGTTATAGGTTTTCTTATAGTATGTCTTACCTAATGTGTCTGGCCCGGTTAGCTCAGTGGGAAGCAAAGTAGGCTATTGCGACATTCTATTAGTACCAGTACCCGCGAGTGTAATATTAGTTTGGGTTACGAGTTCAATAATGGTTGGTGAGTTATGTTTGTCAACGCAATTATTTGTGTTTTATAACAGTTATGTCCTTTTCGATATCCAGCGTAGACTGCTCCACAGCGTTTGACTGAAATGCGACATGCGCAGTGAATCAGACAATACCGAACAATTTTGTATGTAGAAATCTGATTCGCTAATTGTAAGGTCAATCTGACGTGACCTCCAATGCAGCGTTGTCAGATCTTTAGTAGTGTATAGTATCGTAGTGTGATAAAGGGTCTGATTTTAATGAGACTGAGAATTTCACAATTGTGATCGTCGGACTCTTTGTATACCTTGTTTTGCAGGGAATAATAGGCAATGAAACATCTATTGTCATTATTCATACTATATCAGATATAGCAGACTGTGTCAACCTCCAATAAGAACTAAGTCTATTGATAATTATGTAGTGAATATAGAGAGTATTTAACTGCTAGGATCGATTAAAGTGAAATCCTTCATGAGATGGTAGATGTCATGTGTGGTTATTTTTACCAACGAGCGTATACAAGTGATTGAAAAGCAAACACGCCTACCATCGAGTGAAGGATTTCCCTATAATCAAACCCAGCAGTTAAATAATCTATATTCTGTATACTTTAACCGAAATTTATTTACTGAACGTTATCGGTGGATGACGTCAAAGTCGGCCACACTTTATTGACGTCATGACTCAATGTCACAGTAAGCTATTTATGTATTCGGAGTTAGTCACTACGGATGACGGGAGGTATACTGTACTGGTTCTACCCACGAAAAGTGGGTGGTCTGCCTCCACCATGAAAAAAATTACCATCATATATAGAGCTTAAAATGCACTGAAAATGACGTAAAACACCATTCAACCAAGCTAAACATTTAATTAATTCAATTATAAATTAGCCCAAATGTGAGATTCTGCTTTTATCACATTCCGTATGATGTCAGAAAGCCTGCCTTAAAGGGACGTCATTATGATATTCATGTGATGGCTTTATTACATGCCCAGAAGCTAGTGGTTTCAGTTACAGGGCGACTACCATGTTATCTCACTCTGTCTGAAGTTGACTGCTCTTAAATTCAACATGAAGGTTACATTACACCATTGCGTTTGTGCTTCCGTGGTGTAGTCAAGTAGTGCCTAATAAAAAACGTTTCCCTGCCTTACTAGTGATACAATATGCATACTTTTAATTGCTTTTTGTTATTATTACCTATAATTCATCCGAATGATGTATTGTGAACACTGATTAGTGTTTGTTTGAGATATTTAATTATAATTGACATAGCCAGTAAAGGAAAAGTAGAAATGGGGTAAATCTATCTGTGATGTGTCAACATAGAACGTGACGTCATTCAACAGATTGGCTTTTTCTTACATGATACATGACCCCCTGTTTTTATTGCATTTTTATTTGGCGGAATCTCAATTGTTTGATTGATCTGTGTTTTAAAGTTTTCTACGGAGAAAAATGCGCATTTTTTGTCTCTTGACATACATTCGTCCTATATAAAACAAAGAAGGAAAATCAATAGTGCAATGTAACCTGAAGCATTCTAAATGGACATATCTTGGACTGAGCCTCATATTATTCAGAGGCTCTATTACCATGCAGGTAATATCACCTATGATCATTTGTTTTTCTTGCAATAAAAGATGATTTCTATGCCATCTGACAGAGATACGTTTCTTTTAATGTCACAAAAGTGGCAATTCTGAGACCTCTAGGAGTAGAGGGAAAAAGAAAAGTACACCCCTTGTCGGTATTTAGTTAGGTGGATTTGTTTAAAGTAGCTATCCTGCCAACAACAGCCAAATTTTATAACATAGGTACACCGTTTATAAACCTACTGACGACGAGGTATACATGTATATACGACATACATATTTTGAGAATTCAAACTGTAGACACAATATAAATAGCTTTAACCAGCCAGGCCAAACCCCACAACTGGAGTGTTGAAGAGTTACCAACTCATAATTTATTTTACGCATGTTCAATCAAGGATATTTTAAGAACCCGTAAGTAAACCTTTACTTTTAATCAGCATAAATACATTAATATAAGATCTGAACACCTGGACAAAGTTTTAATAAACAGTTTTGTAGAGTAATTTTGCCATTATTTGTTGGGTTAGTTTCTTAACTATGAACACATTTCTAGGGGTAAAGTGTAGTTAATGTGTACCTTCACTGGCAGTTACCTTCCCCAGCTTCAATATAAGAGCTCATCACAGCCATAGACATATTGCACTTAATAAGTGGCGAAATATAATTTACTGCAGGCATTTCTTATTGAACCATTTCTAATACTATCCCAGGCCATAAAAGACCCGGCCTGGAATTCACCAACCATTCTTCAAACTATTCTTAGACTTGAGCTCAAGTACTCAATTTTCATTCACAAATATTCCCATCATCTTCAAAGATAAACAATCATAGGATGTTGCAACTGATTTGTTTTTATCATATTTATAAATAACAGCTTGTTATGAACATTTATCCTTTAAACTTTTAGAAATATTTGCTTACTTGGGCTTAAGTCTAAGAATATTCCCAAGAATGGTTGGTGAGTTCAAGGCCTGAAGTTTTAAGATGGATTGTCTCTTAAAACAGGTTCAATTATATTCAATAGATATTCTTGTATCACAAAAGTGACTTCTTAGTACAAATGAGGGGCTGGCGTGGCGCAGTCGGTAGCGCAGCGGATTTGTAACCGGAGGCCCCGGGTTCAATCCTCCGTGGTGCCACTGAGTTCCGTCGGTGTGTTCTTGGGCAAGACACTTTACCTTAGCCTCGTCCGTCGGATGGGGACGTAAACCGGGCGGTCCCGTGTATCGGTCTATCCTCCGAGCACGTTAAAGAACCATAGGAATCTATTCGATAATAAGAGTAGGGCAGGTTCCCGGATTCCTATGTATCCTTCCCCTCTCTCTG
Source organism: Cyrtodaria siliqua (assembly GCA_037043455.1). Classification (NCBI taxonomy): domain Eukaryota; kingdom Metazoa; phylum Mollusca; class Bivalvia; order Adapedonta; family Hiatellidae; genus Cyrtodaria; species Cyrtodaria siliqua. The sequence goes on from JAWPHD010002226.1 coordinate 140,863, forward strand.
GGGCGGCTCTAAATAACCTATACTGTGTTGATGAGCCGTTAAACAACATTCACTTCAATTCAATTCTTAGTACAAATGAATGGTAAGGAGAGTTGATGATATATCATTGTAGCTCTAAACCAAAATCAGAATAGCCATACCTTGATCTTTTCCTTTTCACCAGCAATTTTACTTGAACACACTACGTCGCCTTCATCATCTGCAGCCATAAAACAACCATTACACCCATTCAGGGCCATCTGGTTCTAAAACAAATGTAAAACAATTATAAGTTAATTCGCAACAATTCAGTGCCAAATTGTCCGAAAACAAGCAATGAAGCATATGATAAAACCGTGCAGTGCCATCTTGTTATTTAATTAACCATAATTTGCATAAAACAATGTTATCTTTAATCCATTAACAAGCCCGCAGCAAGCCCTAAAATTTAACAGGTAAATTCCTTTCTAAGGAGGTCCAGTGGCATGCATCCCTCCTCCTCCCACCGGAATTTTTTATTTCTACATGCAATTTCTTTCATTTCAGTGCATATTCCAGACAAATGTTTCAGTTTCATTAAGGTTTTAAGCAAGACAGTTTTGTCGATGATTGATTAGTTTAAATATTGATATTAAATTTTCTTATATATAAAGTATGTACATTCTGAAACATCTACCTAACCAACTGTGTCTCGAAGGACTTATACATCCTGCTGTTAACTTACATCTTGAAACACCGGTTCCCACTGTTCCTTGCTGCCAATGGCCATGGTGCGCCCCGTCACCAGGTTCTCTGACCCCACACCTAGATACTGGCCATACCCAGACTTGAACGCTACTTTTGTCTCATCTACCTTCACGGCTGTTAGGATTTCTTCTGGCTCGGGACCTCCTATACCATATATAACACAGAAATGAATTTTCCTCTTGTTTTATAAGGCCATGAAAGGTATTATTATAGATTATTGAAGTTTTATAAAAAAAAATAAAACTTGGAACGAGTTGTTTAGGCAAAAGACGACAAGCTTAATTCACACCCTTCATACAAATTGATATGAATAAAGAAAGTAATATATTTATATTAATTTTTCTATCAATCCTTCTTTCTTCTAGTGTATATAGCATGGTGTTCTATAGTATCACGGTACTTAAAAGGTTTGACGAAAACAAACAACTGTAAACAATATTTAAAGAAAAAGGAAACTCAAATGCTTTCTGTGACCCTTCTACTAAATTGTTATCTTATAAAATGTTATCAATTTTACATAAAAATGTCAGAATTAGATTTGAAAAGAATGGTCCCCTCATTGAGCTCATTATTTTTGAAGTTCTATGATATCAAGGTATGCACATATTGTGTATCCTGTATTTGTTAGAAGCTGGTACAAGATTCAATGAGTGACCATTTCTAGAAAAAATAATGTACAACAGACTAAAAATTAATAAACTTTATAACCTTCAAGGTAATGGAAACTGCATTTATGGAGACTAGGGGTGATGAATTATAAAGATCATAAGCAAATTGTCAACATTTTTGCATTATTTTGAAATACCCTTTTCTTTATGATATGCCCCTTGTGGTTCTGGGGGCTCCGTTTGGTTACGGGGCAAAGGAAAGGGCCATTGCAGATCCCGTTGGAGGGGATGGCAGAGGGGTAGAACCCCACCAAATTCATGTTCATTTTATCATTTTTTGTTCATGCTCATTAAAGGTCTTCATCATGACCCCTGCATTGTTTCTGGTGACATCTCGCTCATATCACTAACAGCAGTGGCAGAAAAACAATAAACTCTTTAGTTCAGGGTGAGAAGGTTCTAGGCCCGTTCTCCATATTTTATCTCGATGTACATGGAGGATGAGCCTGACATGTTCATTCCTGTTAGGCGCCATATAACCTTTCATGTGTTGGTGCGCCTTAAAACCCCAATTCAATTCAATTCTTTATGATATTTATACTTATTTTTTTTCAATTATTTTATTTTATGTACCTAAAGTCATCACATCTATAAAATAAGTATTATATTTTAGCAGAGATGCATACTGTTTTATAGATTGGACACTACCATCATTCCATAGGAAGCTAGTATACATGTAAATAGTGCCTGTGAATAAAACAATCTTTTACTGTGAAACAGCATACTTTAAGTTTGAAAGGTCTAGTGCAAACGCCAAAGTTGAAAGTAAAATTTATCTGCCCTTTGCTTGGAGGGTCAAGGTCACATCCACATTTGCATGGTCATGTTGCGATGTTTTACCCAAGATACAACTATAAGCAAAATGTTTGAAAAGTCTATTGCATACAGTTTGTGAGCAAGTGACCTAAACGCAAAAGTCGAATGTTGATGCCGCCACAGCCGGAAAAGCGAGACAAAAACAAAAATGTAAGATCGGTACTTTTTGTTTTTGAAACTATGTTATTATTCTACATTTTGTCATTTGAGATTGTGCCTAAAACTGGTTATGGTATGTCACAGTGTGGTTAAAGTACATACAGGTCTATATTTTATTTTGTACATACCTTCTCTGGGTGGTCCCAAAATAAACCTGCCATTATCTTGTGCAAACATGTACCTGTGGTTGTCCAATTCAATACACACATTTCCTGTTATCTGACGGAACTTTGACACAGCCCACCAACCATCTGGAGAAAATATGTTTATTTGTTTAACAAATTTGCACATGCAGTCAAATAACTGTTTTCGGGCAGGAAAATTTGTTTCAGAGTTACTCGTCCTATATAATATCTGAATGGTCAAATTGATAAATTGATAAAGAATTTATCTGAATTTCTACTTGTCCTGTATAAATGAGCATTCATCATGGCGAGCGGATGAGTGGAATTGTTGAGCCCTGGTTTTTTTTATCAAAGACCCAACTACTGACGACAAAATCACAACAATGACGGGTCCATAAAGTCATTCCTTCAACATTTCCAACATGTAATGCCAATACTGGAAAGAGACACAGAAACATACATATATTGTGAAGGAGTACACAGGGTGGAACAATATATGTTAATAATTAACAGATCTGTAGATAAGATGAATATTTCAGTGCTCCAGATAAGCTTTCAGCACAATGCGTGTTGTATGCATGAAACAAATAATACATTTATACATATTTACATTTACAAATGCGTATTCTTTGAAACAAGTTTTGGACAAAGCATTAATATTAAATGCTTACTCTTTAGCCATTATTTATCAAAACAATACTGTGTATTTCCTCTTCCCCTTATATATACATTTAACAGTGCTTCTGTCTTTTTTAAATGGCATTGTGTCATGCAAACAGCCAACAAAAAGGACTTTTTTTCCTTGCATCTACATGTACTAGTAAAATTTTGCTGGAGACACTTTGATTGTCATTCAGTACCTCAAACTTCAATAAGCATATATTGAGTATGACTGTTCGCATTCTATTTTTCTATGCGTGAATTTGGTTCTCAATATTTATCTGCGATTTTTTAATGCACTTTTATACATAATTTTATTTTTAATGTGTTTTTGGTGAAAAAATAAGCGTAATTACACTGATATATGTCTTATCTGCAGCCCTGAGTATTTTACTTATACATGTACAAATGCCCCACAAAGTGGTTTTGACCTTTGACCTCTAAGTGGGACCTTGACCTTGGAGCCACGGACCTGGATTTTGCACGTGACATGTTGTCTTGTTGTGGTGAGCACTTGTGCCAAGGTATTTGAAAATCCGTCCATGAATTTCACAGTTATTAACCAGGCATGAAAGCACTTCTTTTTGACCTTTGACTTCTAAGTGTGACCTTGACCTTGGAGCCACATCCCTGGAAATTGTGTGTGACATGTCATCGTGTTGTTGTGAGCATATGTGCCAAGTTATTTGAAAATCCGTCCATGAATGCCAGAGTTATTGACCGGACACGATGGCATGGACGTTAGTCCAGACTGACGGCGGTGCGACTACTATATAAATGCCGTCCTTTGAGGACATAAACAAATTTGAGTATTATTACTCATCAACTTACTACAAATACTCTAAGCTTTTAAAAATCTTGAGTAGGTAGGTATTATATTTGCATGTACCGGTATTGTCCTGTGGAACAGATATTCCATACTGATATTTATATGATGAAAATTGTTCTATGCATGGGTCTGATATTTAGAATAAAACCATACAGTGTTTTGCTTTATGCATCATCCATTTAATGATGGTCGTTTCTTTTAAAATGTACATATCAAAAGGATTCAAGTCCATTTTGGAACTGGAAGCATAAACTAAATCTATTTTAAAATGCTTTTTTTACTCTGAACATGAGTAAATAAATACTTATTGCAGTCAAATGTATCTGTGTTTTTATAGTCGACATTTTGTCATATTCCCAATGACAAAACAATGTTGACGGAAAAAAATCCCATTAAAAACCAAAAACAACAACAACAAAAAACAAGTGTGCCAATGATTGAGGTTCAAAAGCTTTTAAATGCTTCTGTTTATCTTGGTGTACAGTTAACAGTATTAAAGATACAATTTATGTGAAAGGAATGCTTTACTATATTTTTCCGAATTTTATGAAAAATCGCTCTAAAATTCCCAATTTTCTGAAAAATCACACTAAAATTCCCAATTTTATGAAAAACCACGCTAAAATTCCCAATTGTGAAGGTATGGGTTTTATGTTCCCAAAATATAGATCAAAAACACACTGGTACATGGTCATGGAGTCAACACAGTGGAGCCATTATACAAACCATGTTCTGCAATATCAGTCTTATCAGTGCTGGTTGATTCTGTTTGCACATCTCCTCCATCTTCATGTTTCCTCTTTTTACTTTTTTTCTGTCTTTAAAAAAATAAAGATTTGCAAATTATGTTATGTTCAATACAAAATACTAATTTTAGTATGCATGTGTTTAATCGAGTTGTGTTTGAGTAATTACTGACCTTGGTCAACAATCAAAAGTTTTAAATGTTCCCAATCATTTGAAGATACTCATTTTCAGTGACATTCACAATGGAGGTGAACAGAGGGTGAGACTTGCCATTAGACAAAGTTACAAATATTTCTTGACCCTGATTAGCTCCTGGATGTGAATCAGATACATATACCATGGGCATACATGTGATATTTTCAGGACCTCAATCTGGGAGTTTAGTGATTTTTTTAAAGGGAGATTCATGCAAAAGTCTGGGAGTTTTTTTCGCGGCCTATTTTTAGCGCGCGGGCAGAATTTTTTACCCAAATTCCATAAACGAATACCCAAATATACACTTTTAAACAAGTTTCTTCACTGATTTCAGGGGAGATAACAAGAATGAGTAAAAACAATTTTAAACAATATTTTATTTTCATGCTTTTGTCTTTTTATTATTAATTTATTAATTATAATAATTATAAACATTAATAACCAAAGATAAACATGCAAGATCATCTAACACTATAAATATTTGAGCTTTATATTATGGTCTTGACTCTCAGCCTCGGAGTCTCTCAAATAAGAATCAAGTGTCATCTCTTGAACACAGCCCTAACTTTAACACACTGAATTTTTTTGAAAATGAGCCATATATGTGCATACACCCTTACATGGAATAAAACCAACCAACATCAATCAAGGAACGGTCAACCCCTTTTTTTAAAGCAAAATCTTAAATCAAACATACGTACAAACATCAAACAAAAGCAATGTATGTCAATCACGGAACTCCCTTTGAAGTAAAATCTTTATAAAATTCATTAATTAAATCCAAAATACTCACCAAATTCACTCCTTCGTTTTCTATATCAACTTTAGGCTTAACAAACATTCATTTTTCACTTCTAAATAAATGATACCGGCAATTAGTTTCATGTCGTATCGAACCTGTTTAATTACACACATCATTAAAGACTTCATAAGTGTGCTGTTAAACCTTTGAAAAGATCCAATAAACTGTTTGCAAATAACACTTTTCCCCAGGCATCGAACCAGTTCAAATTTAAATCCAGGTACACAACTTGTCACGTGACGTCTCACAAGTCACGAGAACGTGACGTCTCACGAGTCACGAGACAATAACATTAAGTTGGCTTTTAGTCAAACATATACTAAACAAAGGAAATACTCAGGGGTCCGGCTCATGTGCTTTGTTGCTAAATACCAGTTGAAATTAAACAAAAGTATCAAACATGAGTTGGGATAAGTATTCAGACATAAATTAATACTGCACATTTGGCAACTATTTCTATTTATTAGCAACTGATCTTGGTAACTGATTTAGGTTACAAATGATTATTAGGGAAAGTATCTGCTACTCTAAACCAAAGGGAGATAATAATTTGGCATTTTAATAACTTCCAGCAGTTATAAAACTTGAAGTTAACTGTTTAATGTTAGAGCTCTGACTGCATACCTGAAAATAATATATAATTGCAAAAAAAAAAAAATTTGAAAATAATATAATTTATTAATTGCTTTTAATACTAACAAAAACATATAAAATATTAAAACTATTTATCTCCCTTTCGAAAACAAACATAAATGAAATCGACACAAAAAACCCTGTCAAACAATTAAGATAACCAGAAATTGTCAGTTGTATTCTTGAGTCGGGCGGAGCTAAGTTTCCAAATACAGAGTCTACTGAAATATTTCAAGACGAAAACATTGACGAAAATGACGTGGAAAATATAGAGTGGTTACAAAAACTTTATAGATCAGCATGATATCCTTTACTTTGGTGAGTTTTATGCATCAGGCCTGCCAAATCTCCGGATAAAATCCGGGTCGCTCTCCGGATCTCCAGATTTTAGTGTACCATCTCCGGATTTTCCATCAGACAAAATATTCATGATTTAACAGCTATACTATCACAGTTTATCAGCTATTTTCTGAATTGGCCCTGTTACGCTCCCTAGTCAGAGGAAAATATACGTCGAATCAGTGGGGGGGCATCGTGTAATGCACTGACTGAATATACAATTAACACCTAAGGACATAATTAAATGTAATTCCTTCAGTGGCATAATGACATGCGTAATGCAGCAATATCTGTGATTTCTTTAATTGGTCAACCTAACTGAAATAGCAAGTGCGGGGAACTAGCAACTCCTTGTGTGTGGTACCCCTATAACAGCTGCTGCTGTATACGATGATTATAATTTGTATAAGAGTTGACTTTGTATTTAAATTAAGCATGCATCTGTGTGAAAAGTAAGTTCACTTTCATAAAAAACAGTTGTGTTAGAAATTAAACAAAGTTTAGTTTCTAATCGAATTACTATGATAATTTATTATTTTCTAAAACTATCAAACAATGCATCAACTTCTATTAACTACATAAATAATTTAAATTTGCACTTTATAAAAAAATTGAGCTAAAATCAAGTCGCCCGCTCCAAATTTCCATTTAAAATGTTCTTCGTGCGCTTTAAATCCTAAATTTTAAAAATCTCAGGGTTTTGTGTTAAAACGTTTTGGCAGGCCTGATGCATGTACATGTGGTATTAAAGGTTAATTAAGTCAATTGAAACATGGTGGTTGTTCATGCAGGCATTGCATTAAAGGGATTGTAGCAACACAGACAGTGTATTATTGGGAGTTCTGAGAAACTTGGGAAAATATGAAAGAATTAACAAAATCGGATGATAAATAAAAAAGATATGACCATTTGAAGGTTGTTCTAAAACGGACATGGGAGCCGCCATTTTAGAACTATGACATCATAGTTCCATATTACCATATATGGAATATTGATAAATATCGTTTAAAACGAAGAAAGTCATTGCAAATGAATGCAATTTTTTTTACTGGTTATATAAAGCATTATTACCATTAAGTATTACATATATTTCATACAATTGCTATCATTTTTTCCGTATAAATCAGTAATTTATAAATATTCCATATATGATCATTTAGAACCGTGATGCCATTGCTCTCAAAATGGCCGCTTACATATCAGTTTCAACAGAAACTTTAAATGATCATATCTTCTTTGTTTATCATCCGATTTTGATAATTCTTTCACCCTTATTCAAGTTTTTCCATAATAACCATGGTTTGCTGTGTCACTACATTTACATTAAGTCTTCCAAAAACCTTATTGAAAGTGCAAACTGGAGTCGTGCTCCAAACTCTATCTATCTACTGATACTGCAACTGCCTCTTTCGAAGATTATGTGCATTTTTCCTGGGTAGCACCAGTACTAAGCAATGTGGATTAATTATTTTGCTCAAGGATAAATAACATAGCCACCGCGAGGATCGAACCCACAACCTTTCGATCTGACGCTCTACCATAACGCACTCAACTCGACCTATATTTCCAATCAGATGACTCACAGCTCTGTGGTTGATATAGAATATAAAACCATAGTGGTTTGTTCTCATAGCCATCACCATATTTTCCAAAGCCTGTGCATCATGGTTATTTATGTTGATGGGGTCATTGTCATACCGGGTACTACAGAAAGGCACCCGGGGTACAGTTATGTATACAGAAACGTACCCGAAAATCATCGAAATCCAAAAAGGCACCAAAATATACAAAAATGTACCCGAGACAAAATCTGGCGGGAGTACAATGTTGTAAAACGCGGCTGTAACGCGTTCTGTTACTTCACGGAAATGAAACTTTCATTGTTTACAAAGTTTTATCGATTCAATTTTTAAACATCTCTCTTCTGCCGTCTCTGGACCCTTGCAGACCATAACCGCAGCCTTAAAGGTATGCAGTTGGTCTAAATATTTGACCAACCTCTTCTTGAATGACGAGCTGCATATTTTTTTACTTTTTGCGCGGGGTTTTACGACAATATGTTCTGTATTTTATTACTGACTATGGCAGCCTAAATATGTTTTTAAGAACAATAGCGCAATAGTTAATGATAAACAACAGTGTTGAAGTAGTTGTTTTATCAAGTTCTAAATTGTTTCAATTCCGTCAATGAGATCTTGTTTGTCCGGGTACGTTTCTGTATATTTGGGGGCCGTTCTGGAATTCAAAGATTTTCGGGTATGTTTCTGTATACATAATGTACAACGGGTACCCTTCTGTAGTACGCGATACGACAATGACCAACAGACATCAGCAAGCGACAGTAGAGGGTTCTACATCAGACAGTGCAGCAGTGCTAAGCGGAGTCCCTCAGGGTACCGTCCTCGGCCCACTCCTGTTCCTCCTCTTTATAAATGACCTCCCAGACAAGTTAGCCTCTAAAACAAGACTGTTTGCAGATGATGCCATTGTATACAGACAGATAAGGAAAGAAGATGATTGCCGAGCTCTCCAACAAGACCTTCTGACGCTAGCAGATTGGGAACAGAAATGGGGCATGGAGTTCCACCCACAGAAATGTAGTATTCTCCGTGCCACAAGGTCCAAGAACCCTTAAATCCACAACTACAGATTAAAAGGGCACACTCTACTAGCGTCTGACACAACCAAGTACCTAGGTGTAGACCTCCAATCAACTCTTTCCTTCAAAAACCACATCGACAGAGTCAGCAAAAAGGCTAATTCTATGCTAGGGTTCCTGAGGAGGAATCAAAAATCACCGAAAGAGGACACCAAGACAAATGCATATATTAGTCTGGTGAGACCACATGTGGAGTATTGTGCGACAGTTTGGAACCCACACCATGCAGACCAGATCCATAAACTAGAAATGGTACAAAGACGAGCGGCGAGGTACGTTACCAACCGCTACAGAAATACCAGTAGTGTAACCTCCATGTTGGAACACCTGCAGTGGCAGAAACTTGAAGACAGACGTTCCAAGCTCCAACTAACACTCCTCAACAAAGTGGTCAACGACTTAATAGACATCCGCTGCTCAGAGTACCTCACTCCGTCTACAACACGTACAAGAGCACTACATTCCAGGAAATTCCAACACTTTTCTGCAAAAACGGACACATTCAAGTTTAGTTTCTTTCCGAGAACTATCCCTGCCTGGAACACACTCCCAGCTGCTGCAGCTGAGGCCCCCTCCTTGGTACTCTTCAAGAGGGAGCTTTCCGCTTTCAGCCCTTAAACCAGAATCTCAACTAAACCTACTATGAGTCAAGTGATGATGTGAAGCTGTGTCAGCGGGGACACACTTGTCCCTGGTACCGCCTCGGAAGCTAAATTGGTTCATATCAGATGATTCTATGTAGGTTTGGGCATCTTACCTGTACCTCTATCTTTATTACCTATACCCATTTATTCTTGTATTTATTTACCTTATAGCAATATTTACGTTTATTATTGTCTTTATTATTTAGTCTAGTTCATCCTGTACTTGCTTCTCTTAACTCTTATTTTATCTTGTGCTCACATTATAAATAACCGCGATGCAAAGTCGTTTTTCCGTTGAATGATTGTCATATTTTGACAGATCAATGTATATTATGTAGATGTAGACCCCATCAGCGTTATTTATGGATACATGATTTTGGCCCATGGTGCAAGGTTAGTGCATAAAATACAGTTTTCAAACTAGATGATTTTTGATATTTGACGTCCTCCGACATCTAGGGTGTTTCTATATACGTCCATATGTAAAAAATCCTCCCAAGACGTCAAATAAATGAGGGGCCGTAATTGAGACTATTATAGGTGCAAGATTACCTCTCACGACTGGGAAATTATGCTCAACAAAGAATCTAATACCTTAAGATAAATAAACCCTGATTTAAGCAGCTTACTTCTTATGTTTGCTTCCTTTCAGTTTAAGTTTTCCACCTTTGACAAAAGAATATGAATCTGCCATTACTTATTTAAACGACGTTTTATAAACCTTTTCGGAATAAAATCCAAAATTGTTTTGATTTTCATTCATTCGGAAATCTCGACAGGAAATTGGGTGTCTACTAAAAGGCGGCGGCATGTTAATGTTTAGTCTGCTTCACTGGTGAAAAAACGCCATATTCAAGACTTAATTAAACTACTTTTTCTCCAACATTTCTTTAGTTATTATGGAAAAATGAATACATAAATAAGGCACATAGATCATGAAACCATCAGGAAAGTCAACACAATCATCACATTTGCCACCCACTTTCATCTGGGGTTTTAACCGGGAAATTATCCGGAGAATAGTATCACCCGTTTCATTCACGAACACCGTTTGCGTCTGATTGACAAAGATTTACCATTTTTTATAAATTTAAACAAACATTTTCATTTTAGTTTCGCCCCTCGTGTACGAATACAGTAACTATAAATTGTCAAATGGAAGTCAATTGTACGGTCTTGTTTGTAAAACAAAGGTAATAAGTATGCCTAGACACATACTCATTTCTCGCCTAATTCTGAAATTAAAGAAATATGTCGGCATGGTCGGTAGACGCTCGTAAGGAATCGTTTAAATTATTGGGGGAAAGCATAAGGGTGCCCATGGACTATCAAGACCGGACACACTGTCACAGCATCATGAAACGAAAAGTCATTGTTATGTGAGACAATCGAGGCTGGTGATTTTTTTTTGTCTCCAGCGTTAGTGAAAAACAAGACCTACGAGAGATCTTAGTGCATTAAAACTACAGCCCCACCCCACCCCCAAAGAAGGACGTCTGCACAGAAAAGACAATATTTACGAATCCATCATGCGAGTCACACGACAGTTATGGAGTGCATTGAATCTGATTTAAATTTCCCGCTGTTCTCGTAGTTTGTTTACATTTACAGGTCAAGGTCAAATTTGATGTAGTGTAACAAAATAAAAGAATATTATATTCATATGAAAGTGTTGTAAGATATTTATTTAACATTCAGATTTTTCGTAAAAGTTTAGCTGTATTTATATCATGCGTATAAGCGAAGCAGGTCAATGCACACTGTAACTGTCACATGACTGTCGCGTGACTATATGTCTTCTATTACTTGCAATGTTCGTGGCAAAAATAGGTTTGCCCTTGTTCAAAAATGAACATGATTATCAAAGGAGATTTTTTTTTTTGAAAATGGCCATGTTAAAGTTTTTTTGTTGAAACCAAATTCACAGTCCACTTAAAAAGTGTGGCAAACACTATTTCAATATATGTCTATTATAACTTCAAACAAACAAATACCTGTGTTCCCGGTGGCCCGACCGGTAGAATCTCAAAATATCTTGCTCAAAAAAAAAAAATGCCTACCTACCGACCCTATTTTTTTAGAGCATGCAATAGGAAACACACCTATTTTTTTGTTTGGCCTTACAATCATCGACAGGTACGATTAAATTGCAATAAAAAAGGTTTACCCTTGTACAAAAGTGAGCATACTTTTTTTCAAAATTTGCCTAGTTTAAAAAGCTTTTTTTTTTGTTAAACCAATTTCTTAAACAAATTAAAAACTACTGCAAACACTATTTCAGTATGTCTGTTATCAGGAGGAGTCTTTTCCCTAATAGGAGATGCGCAGTGAAGCAGTCATCAAGTGAATTACAAGTGGTTGGCACACTTCTGATGGAGACTGATCCCTGTCAATTTCCTTTGCATTATTCTAATAATTAATAACAATTGTTACAAATATGCAAGTTATGTAGAAAAACTAATGGACACCGCTAGTTTGTTACAAATCAAGATTGGCATTTGTCCCTTTAAAGGGACAATGTACGTAGCTTTGAGCCTATAAATCACAAAATAATTATGTTGACTTCTAAATAAAACTAAGATTGTTTGACGGAATTCAATAGCGGTACAAAAAAAGAAGTTACCGCTTCGTGGAGTTGAACACATAACCCGCACTAAAATTACACTCACGGGTAATAATAATCTGAGCTAACCGTGCCAGATATTTTACATGAGAGATACAACTTATAAAAGCTAATGCGTTAATGGCTGTCATGTGATCAGCAGAAAATGTAAATAATGTGAGTCCCACATTATATACAAACAATGAATAAACTTATTTTTCAAACTCCTGAAAATATTACTTCAGGCTTATCTGGGTCTATGCTAATGTTTTCATGTATACATTTCACTGAATAAAAATAGACACTTATTTGGCTATGCTCACGTGTATACTATAAAAAACTATAGATTCAGATGTATTAAAAGATTCACAGGTCTTATTTAAATGTTATATGAACTGCATAGATATAGGCAACCTATCTTTGTAAAACATACTATGAAACAAGAACAGTATATAAACCTATACTGTAAAATACATGTACTACTGCTAGTCTTACTTAGATATTAAAATGTTAAATAATTAATTATTCATATTTATGAGTTATATTGTCCTTGTCTGGTACTACGGGCCTCATCTGCATCCAGCACAAGGTCTTTGTCTATGGCAGTATTTTGGCGCACCATATGACCTAATTGTTGTGTTGACGTGCCGTAAAACAACATTTATTCATCATTCAATTTCACTCATTCGTCTATGGCAGGTATATATATCAGGATGCTTGCTTGGGAGTATCTATAGTTCAAACAGACTTTTAATATCTGCTTTGTTTTCTTGTATTATACAAGTACATGTATGCACATAAAAAGTGTTCCTTATAGTTCATTATTCGTCGGCCGAATTATAACAATAAGTATAATAATTACCTCTCCATATATTTGTAAAGTTATACTAAATGATAAAGGAACATACGGTATGGTACAATAATGGGCGGATTTTTTTATGCAAAAACATTGTATATATTAGCTATACTATTTTATTAACACTATTACATCAAGTGTTTTACATTAATTTTACATTGTATCATAAGTATGTAAACTTAAACTACTGGTATACGCTATAAGCTTCGGTAATCTCCGTACCCGAGCACCTGCTATTTCCGATAGTTTTCGTTTAAATACTACCGACAAATTGATGCTTTGCATCAACATTTTCTGGTGTTTCTTGAGATTCTCAGACACATGTAAAACCCAATTTAATATTTTCCAAAGAATACACAGTAGCAGTAGCCATCTCAATATAGAACAATACATTGCTGAAAACAGTATGAAAAATAAAGGTGACAATTTATAAAGCTTGAAACATACATGTGTTACGGTATTAATATTGTACTACTCTTTTAAGTATTCCCCACGCCATTTGTACTTGTTAGGTCCAGAGATTAATACTGCTTAGATCTCTCCTAGTCTCATTTACTTGACGTCTGGGGTGCTTTTTTTTACGATGTTTATAGATGCACGGTCTCATTGCGTTTGACCAAAATACATATGGACAATTTCAGACAATTTCAGACAGCACACCGTACTCGTTCAAAAACTAATATCTTTTTAACACAACAGAGACCACATTTCTTGAACAATCTTAACCAAACTTGTACAGATTGTATATGACCATAAGATTTCGAAGAAGTTCGATAATGGGCCAGTACTCAGGTGATCGCTTTAGGGCCATCTTGGTCCTCTTGTTTAATATGCAGAGAAAGAAATCTTTGGTGTTTTATTGGCGTAATTTACGCAGATACGCAGCTCATTTTGTGCTCTCATAGGGATGTCCATCCGTACACACAAACGCTATGTTGTGGGACTAGGGTCAAGAGTTAGAGTCAGGGCTTTTTAATCTATTTAAGTGAGGCCGAAATTTGTCCTCTTCCCAAATGCAAAAAAACTTTATTTTCCCAGTTGTGTGTAAAAAAAATCCCAGTCTAAAAAAAATTGAAAATTAGAAAATGACTTTCCATTGTTTGTTTGTATATTAAAATCATTGCTTATTTCAATACCTGATTGATATTATACCTAAAGCATACATTTTTCTCAACAGGGTCTCTGGCTTACCATGCCAGGGCTCTAAGCTATCGAGAAACACAAGGTTGGCAATCATTTATTCACCATTTACCTTTATTTCTAATGATATGGGAGAACTACTGCTGGTGTTTCTTGGGATGGGCCTGAATGAGTCCCAAAATATAACGTGGTGAAAAAATAGTGCCTCAACCGGGACTCGAACCTAAAGCTTTGAGCATACAGTGCCAGCCCTCTACCACTGAGCTATTGAAGAAACATAGTCGACAATGATTTTACGCTATAATTATCCCTGTATCTGATTGCATATGTACGCTAAAGAGTTATTGCCCTTGAAAATTGAATAATTAGCAACTTTCAACTTTAAATGGATTTGGATTTTTAGCAGATTTGATTTGTTGCAATAAGAGTTGATTACACAAACATTTATCCTAATTTTGTATTTCAGTGATCTGTAACAGCATGAACAAAAACAAGTTTAGATAGCCAAGACCTGGTTGGTGTAGATTCAGCTGCAACATGCGGCACCATATATGGTAAGTTTGTACCGAAGGATAAAAGGTGTGGGGTTTTACTTACCTTTAGCACGTCTTTGACTTATTCAGTTATACTGGGACAGCAACCTCAGAGGGAGATGAGATTAAGAAATTTGCCGTCAAACATGCCTTAATCCCAGGGAGTTACCCCACATGGAGCAGAGGTCTGTAACTCCTAAGACAAAAGGCGCAAGGCCAGGATGCCGAGGCCGATCTTTTTTACTACAGAAAGATAATGTATGATTGCATTGCCAATTGATTTAGGAGATACATTGAAGATACCCAACTGTGACCTGATCTAAGTGTGACCTTGACCTTGATGACCGGTACCTGGAAGAAAGAATTGACCCGCCGTCACTTTGAATATTGAAAGTGTCTGGACGTATCGTATGATATACCATGCAAACAAGTGGGACGAAATGTTTTATTGTTCACAAACACAGTGATTCGGTCATTACAGTGATTCGGTCATTACAATAAAAAAGTCATGGCTTTATTCAGGGTTCTTATATATATGGTTTAGAAATAACGCTGTATTCCAAAATATGGTTGTCGTCTCTACCTGTATCTGTATTGGTTATGCATTAAATTCTTTATTACTCTCGATAAGCCAAAAAGCAATAGATACAGGTAGAGACAACAACCATAGTTGGCAATACAGCTATATTTGCGTTAGTATTTCAAGACCATATAATAAATAAAAATCCTGCTTTATTACATTGCCAGAAGCCATGTAATGTGATAAAAGCATTTATGTGAAAGGTCATTAAAACTGTTCCTTTAATGTCACAAGAAAGTGTGAAATAATTAATGTGATGATATCTACCATCAGGTATTATTCTTTTTGTTTCAGTATGGTCTCCGATTTCTTCTACCCAAACCAGGGTGGGGTTGAGAGTCACATATACCACCTGTCCCAGTGTCTCATAGACAGAGGTCACAAGGTCATTGTTGCCACTCATTTCTATGGCAACCGTAAAGGTGTGAGATACCTCACTAATGGTCTCAAGGTATGTATAAGCTAATATCTGAGGAATGTTCCAAAAATAATGTCACGTCTGGTATGGAATCAAAATCAGTTGGATCAGAGAATGTTTTTTTATGCCCCTGATCTTGAAGAGCCGGAGACTTGCAGTGTATGGACCGTCTGTCTTGCCATCTGTCCTGATTCGTGGCTTAGCTATATCATCTAAACCAGTAGGCAGATTTGGATTTCCCTTTACACAAGTATGTATTAGATCATGAAGATGTGTAGCGTTCATCTCCCCAGGGCTTTTTCTTACGAAATTGGAAAGAGAGCCAGACCTGTCCATTTTGGGAAAGAAAAACACCCTGTTTCTCATTTTGGGAATGATGTAGGATTTCATCAATTAAAATAGCTATTCTGCCAACAACAGCAAAATTTTACAATATATGTACACCATTCCTAAAACTACTGATGACGAGGTATATATATACATGTATAACTTACTTATTTTGAGAATCCAAACTCTATAAGACACAATATAAACGGCTTAAAACAGCTGGGCCAAAAATGGAGTGTCGAATTAAGAGTAACTCATAATTCATTTTACGCATATTCAATCATGGTTATTTTAAGAACTCGTAAATGAACCTATACTTTTATTCAGCACATATAAATTATTATATGACTTGAACACCTGAGTTTTGATAAATGATTTTGTAAGGTAATTTTGCTGTTATTTGGCGGATTGGATTCTTTAAGTAAATATGACAAAACTATGCTTTATTTATATTTTTATCCATTATTTATTATAATTACTGACTTAACAGACAAAACATATTGCAGAATGTATGCTTTTTCTTAAATTCTGTTTTGATTGGGAAAGACAGTCAAATTTTCTATTGGGAAAGGGCCCATTACAGGCCTCTGTTATATAAGGTAAAAAGGCCCTGCTCCAAGATCAAGGCAATAAACACGTTGGGTTTCTTCGTGTCCTCATATCAATAATTGATTGTTGTTGAACTGTGTGCATTTCAGGTGTACTATTTGCCGTTCCCAATCATGTACAACCAGTGTGTATTGCCGACCATTCTGACCACATTCCCGTTGCTGAGAAACATATTTATAAGAGAAAAGATCACCATAGTTCATGGACATTCTGTAAGAAATATATTTATTGAGAGAAGATCACCATAGTTCATGGACATTCTGTAAGAAATATATTTATCGAGAAAAGATCACCATAGTTCATGGACATTCTGTAAGAAACATTTATATGAGAAAAGATCACCATAGTTCATGGACATTTTGTAAGAAACATATTTATATGAGAAAAAATCACCATAGTTCATGGACATTCTGTAAGAAACATTTATATGGGAAAAGATCACCATAGTTCATGGACAGCCTATAAGAAACATAGTTATACGAGAAAAGATCAGAACAGTTCATGGACACTGTAAGAAACATATTTATATAAGAAAAGATCACAACAGTTCATGTCTTCAATTGGGTTGTGTGTATTCTATGTATTCTACTGTTTTATATATCAATTGGAAGTGCACGCGGCCGTCTTGAGTTTTTGAAAACTCGTGACATCACATTGCTTTCTTCTTCCTATTTTTATTTTTTTACACATCTTGCATGTTTGGAAACCATTTTATAATTATTTGAATAGAATCGCACAGTCGTGCCTTTTTAATATAGAATTTATTAAACACGTTGGATAAAAATAACACGATTTTATCTAACTTATTTAATAAATTCAATATTGAATGGGCACTTATGTAAGATTCTTCATTTCTTGCATACCGGATACGGTTATCCACGTTTTACATGAGTGATGGAAAGCCTGATCTTACACATGGGGGAAGATAAAAGTCACGCGCTGATATCAACAATGAGAGTTGTATGGGTCATTGTGTAAATAAACATGCAAAACGTTAGTAGTTGGCAACGACAATGCGCAGAATTTATGCTAGAAAAAGAATCAATCATGGGTATTCGATTCAGATGGGAAATTCCAACCCTCGGTATAATTGTTTTAATCGGAACCTCGGTTCCGATAAAAACAATTATACTTCGTATTGGAATTCCCGATCTTCACCAGACACCCATGGAAGATTCTTATAGTACACACGTTTTATTACAGGCCTTCTCCACCATGGCCCATGAGGCGATGTTCCACGCGAGGAACATGGGACTGAAGTCCGTGTTTACTGACCATTCCTTGTTTGGGTTTGCTGATGCCAGCTCCATCTTGACAAATAAACTCCTCAAGTTCTCCCTGGCCGACTGTAGCCACGCCATATGTGTGTCTCATACAAGGTTGGTGTTGTGTGTCACATACAAGGTTGGTGTTGCAGGCAAACTTCCTTCGGTGTCTGCTTATTTCAGATTTATTTCAGATTCAGCTGCATGTCATTAAGGCCACTTTCAATTCCCAAGTTCCTGTCACCAAGGTCAAGGTGACATTTTGACTTCAGTTGTCAGAGTTGGGTATCTTTGTGTCTTTATTACTTTTGCGTAAATGCTTATCACATCTGCAGCATTTGTCCAATTGTTTGACACTTCTTGTTTTTGTATTGATTCTGTCTGGAACAGTATATTAGGTTTTACTAGTATCATGTTTTACAACAAGGGAAGCAAATAAGATAATCTTGCTAAGATTTTCAATCTGGGAAGTTTTACGGTCTGAAATATAATTTTACGGTGATGCGGTAGTCTCCATTCTAATGTTTTTCCATTTATATGTAGCACATATAAAATAAAACATACACACTTGTTTTTCTATGAAAAGTCTATTTCATGGGTGCCAGCATTTTGTTGACGTCTTCCAATGACGTCGTTTGTTGCAACATTATGTGACATCACATACTTTTCAGGCTGTAAATTTGAGATATTAGCCAATGGAGAAACGTGTTACATAATAGTTGCATTAGAATGTGAAATTGTTAAAGAAAGTCCATGACCATGTCAGTAATACAAAATGCTGTTAATGCCACAATTTTTCTAAAACACCCTTGTCTGTATAATGACATACTTTCTGTTTTTTACAGTAAGGAGAATACAGTTTTACGAGGTTGTATAAAGCCTGAGTCTGTATCGGTAATACCAAATGCTGTTGACGCTACCATGTTTGTCCCTGACCCGAGCAAAAGGACGCCTGGAAAAAGTGAGTACTAATATATGAAGATATGCACAGAGTTGTGTTTTGAAAGTATTCTCAGACAGCATTCTGCAGTGTAACAATATGTATTATGTATGTATTTATCATGCAGATATGCACTTTTCCGCCTGATAAAGGGGTGACCTGATATATTTTGCTTTTATTAAGCACTGACAAATAATGCAAAATCTATTCAGAGAAATCCTCGGCTTTTATTGCGTACAGTTACCTGATGCCAGAAAACAGCATGAAGAAGAAACAACATGGCGGCGTCCTCGACAAGTGTATCATTCTGTTATTCAATAGATAAAACTAATAAACCATTCAGAAAATGAGGATCATCTACATGGTAAAAGGAATATTATGTCAGTGCCTTTTACTATCAAGTTTACTAGGCTCAGCATGAAAATGCAGAATGGCTCGGCAGTACTAGTGCCTCGCCATTCTTGTTTTTCTAAGCTTCGCCTAATTTACTTGAAAGTAAAAGGCAGTGACGTAATATTCTCTATATATGGGGTTTTAACAATCTTCCTGTCATATCAAGATGGTGTCTGCTTGTAGTAGTGAGCTCCATATTCTTGTTCATAGTGCTGCTACTATATAAATATCACATTCATGAGAGGGTGATAGTACGAATGTTCACCCTAAGGATATGATTATCGTCCGAGGTGAAGCTGAGGGTGATAATCAATATCCGAAGGGTATTACAGTTTCCCTCTCATGAATTTGATATTTATTTGATTTATTTTATTATACCGAATTTCCCTCAGGCCAAAATAAGGTTCATTTTCACTTTGCCATTGTTTTTTTTGTTTTTTTCAAAAACATCCTTTTTCAACAAAAAGTTGCTGTGAAAGTTATATCATTGGATTGAAAATAACATAAGAGAATGAGTGGTAGTATTGAAATTGGTAAGTTAAGGAGTTAAAAATAGCAATTTCACCATACTGAGTCGATGACGTCACCGAAACAGTACTCACACCAACGCCCATTTACTATCCCCCTGCAATTTACTATCACACTTATTATCACCCTCGTGTAAGATAGTATGAAATTACACATTGTTGTCTATGGGGATTTAGCTTCGGCATTTTATGTGACTGAGGTATAATGAACTGACAGGAAAGGTGTGGATCTACTAGCCAGCTTCTGTGGGTTATACATGTTTTTTTATCTCTTTTTCCAGTAACCATCCTTGTTGTCAGTCGGTTAGTGTACAGGAAAGGTATGGATCTACTGGCGGGGATCATTCCAGAGATTTGTTCCAGGCACCCAGATGTACAGTTTATTATTGGTTTGTACCTACTACACGTACCCGCCACGAAAGCCCGTCCGTCTGTATGAAAATGTTATATATTTACATTAATTTTTAATTTATAATCCTTCATTTCTTCATCTTTCATCAGTTTTTGCGCACAATATGACCTATTTATGTGTCGACTTATAAGAGTAGGGCAGGTTCCCGGATTTCTATGTATCCTTCCCCTCTCTCTCGGGCGGCTCTAAATAACCTATACTGTGTTGATGAGCCGTTAAACAACATTCAATTCAATTATGTGTCGACTTGCCGTAAAACACTATTCATTCATTCATTATACATTCAAGTTTTTCATTAAGTCCATTTCTCAGACACTGGAGGCCATACTCGTTAGAGACCAGTTTCCGTCCAAGCCCAGTTTCCGTCATTCTCATTTAAAAAACGTTTTTACACTGCAAAATACTTGCGCGATGTCACTTATTGTCAGACGTTTATAACTGAAGATTGGAAACAGGAAAAACAACCAAAAAGTAAATAAACGGTACAAAAACGAAAGGGATTTCTCCGAAAAATGTGTTTACTTCCATATATGGTGTTGGGGATGCGCGCGCATACTGCCGCATAATAAACTTTAAAAAAAATAACACTGTAATGACGTCATATTTTTATCACTCTTCAGTGGACGTAGTTAAAATATACCGTGATTATATAGTTTAACCAAAGAGAAGCAACTTGTACAACCTGTATCTGTTTGATTTACACAGAGTTACTGTAAATTGTCGTCGTTGAACATTTTACATTGACGTTACCAGGCGCATTGTTATAACGATGGATGTGACTGATGGAACAATGCAAACATACCATTATTACAATGAAATTGTTGAATAGACTTGCAAACAAGTTTCTAATTCATAAAAGTTTACTGTATCTTGACCTAGTTGAATCTATCACTCGATAATATACATGACGGAAACTGGGCTTGTAAACAAAATGATTTCTCAGTTTTAGTCTATTTATAAAAAGGTCATGTGCCACTTTGATAATTTATATAAAACAAAATTCTTTGGTATCAAATCTCCAGAAAGAGGTAACCTAATAGAAAGTGGAGTAAAACTTGTCAGGATACATAGATTTATCTGAAAAATTAGTTTATGTTTACATAAGTGACGGAAAGT
Source organism: Cyrtodaria siliqua (assembly GCA_037043455.1). Taxonomy (NCBI): domain Eukaryota; kingdom Metazoa; phylum Mollusca; class Bivalvia; order Adapedonta; family Hiatellidae; genus Cyrtodaria; species Cyrtodaria siliqua. Next base: position 162,583 of record JAWPHD010002226.1, read on the forward strand.
GGCCCCCGACGAGTACAGCTTTCAAACTTCACACTTATTTACAACTACATGACAGCAGTATGTTCCTAAAGATCAATATGGATGACAGTACTTTGTGTATTGTGTCGCCTGCGTAGTATGGCAGACACTTAGGGATCATAACTTTGAAAAGTATTTGACCTATGTTCATAAAACGTCACTTACCTACATCTTCATCTTACTTCAAGGAATGTCGTTACACATGTCACTCTGACTTCATTTTGGCAGAGTTATGCCCCTTTTCATACAACTTTAACCTGCAACCTAACCAAGCTCATAACTGGCCATAACTTAAAAAGTATTTGGCCTATGTTCATGAAACTTCACACACATATTCATCTTTCTCCAAGGAAAGTTGTTACCCATGACCAATAACTCTGACTTTCATTTTGGCAGAGCTATGTCCCTTTTCACGTAACTTTAACTTGCAACCTAACCAAGCTCATAACTGACCGATCGTAACTTGAGAAATATTTGACCTGAGTTCAAGAAACTTCACACACATTTCATCTTACCCCAAGAAATGTCTTTACACATATCCAATAACTCTGACTTTAATTTCAGCAGAGTTATGCCCTTTTTCATAAAACTTAAACCTGCAACCTAACCTGACTCACAACTTGGGACAATGTTGACCTATGGTCATAAAACGTTATACAGTTCTTTTTAATAAATTATTCAATGCTGCTGGCATGTCCAATAACTGTGACTCATTTTGGCAGCGTTCTGCCACTTTTCATAAAACTTCAACCTGCAACCTAACTTAGCTCATAACTACGCAAAATACTGACCTGTGGTCATGAAACGTATACAGTTCCTCCTTATCAATTATCCAATGCAGAGTTATTCCCCTTTTCATAAACTTTAAAGAAGCTAACCCGCCAAATAACGGCAAAATTACAATACAAAACCCTTCATCAAAACTCTATCCAAGTGTTCAGTTCATATACTAATGAATATGTGCCAATTAAAAGTAAATGTTTATTGATGGGTTGTTAAAATACTCGTGATAGAATATTCGTAAAATGAATTATGAGTTGGTAACTCTTAATCGATGCTCCACTTTTGGGGTTTGGCCTGGCTGATAAAAGCCATTTATATTGTGTCTATAGAGTTTGGATTCTCAAAATATGTAGGTTATACATATACCTCGTAGTCAGTAGGTTTAGAAATCCTTAAGTTCGCTTGACATGTAAATGATTGAAGCCAATGATTGGTCGATTGTCAGTTTGACTGAGTGCCCATCAATACTAATGAGGGTTTGTATTACAGGAGGCGATGGACCAAAGAGGATTGTTCTGGAAGAAATTCGTGAGAATTATCAACTTCAGGACAGAGTTACCTTTCTTGGTGCGTTGGAGCACAGTCAAGTCAGGGATGTATGTAGAAATAATTGTGTCAAACGTGCATGCTAAGGTGTAGCTAGACCTTCCGATGATGTGTTGATCGAAAAATAATGAGAGCTGTGTGAATGTGCATGGTGTAACTTTCTGTGTGTAAATGGTTTACCCCAAATATATATATCATAAGGATACATTACAATACAATACTATTCTAGGCAGGGCTTTTTTTCGGAAATAGGGTAGAGGCCCAGGCTCTTCAGTAGGGGAAAAATAAGTGTGATTTAAGAAATAATAAATAGGTACCTGTGTTTTATCGGTGAATAAAATACAGTTAGGAGTTTGGATGCGTAGTAATTAAATCACGAATGCGTTAGCACGAGTGATTTAATTCCTCGCATCCGAACGACTAACTGTATTTTATTCACCGATAAAATACAGGTACGTATTTGTTATTTCGATTCTAACACAACAATAACCCCATTGTTTACGTTATTGTTGGGGCACTATGTATTATCTCGGAGGTCAAGGTAATCAGGCAGCTATGTTTACAGGCTGTTCCATTGGGCACCCCCATATGCAAAGTTCTGTGTTTCAATACACTAGAAGTCACGTGACAAACAATTAAGTCATTGTTTACGTTATATAGCTTGCGCTGTATGACGTCAAACGTTCTCAGCTTGTTCAAGATGCTTATTAATGTTATATGTACTGTAATGATGCATATGATGGGTTTATATCGGGGGTGTGCACGGCTTGGGAGCATGGCAAGTTTGTTGTAATTAACATTTCATTAAAATTACTGTTGAGTTTGTCTTTGTGACGTATATTTACCAAGTGACATCATGTAACGCGGCGCTTCCAATGGATGAAATATACGCGGGGAATTAATGGAACAGCTGTATTTTATTGTAGAATAACATATAGCTGTCTCTCTTCTTTGTGTATATGAAAGACTGAGGAGGTTGTGTTAGAATTTGAGATAAAGAGGACAAATTAGTGCAATTTATTGAGAAAGGGGAAACAGAAATTGAATACTTTGGTGTGCAAATATGCCTTTGTAACATTTTAGGTGAAAAAATACATTTTAGATAAACTTTCTTCAATAAATGTATCCAAAACTTAATTGAGAAAGTAAGAGGGAGGAATATGTTGTTCTCACAAAAAAAAAAGAAAAAAGAAAAAAGAAAAAAAAAATAACACTGGATAGGAAAAAAGTAGGATACCGGTATTTTGCTAGGGAAAGAGGCCTAATCTCAGCCTCTGTTTATGAAGGGAAAACAAAGCTGCAAGGACATGGGAAATTGCTTAATTAACTATAATAGTGACTTGCTTTGTACATATTACATGGTAATGGTGGATATACTTCTAAAGAAATTACAAAGGAATATTTGTTTTGTAGTAACTGATGGTGTTTTATTTTCTAGGTGTTGGTGCAAGGGGATATCCTCATTAATACCTCTCTGACTGAGGCTTTCTGTATAGCTATAGTGGAGGCCGCTTGTTGTGGGTCAGTACTGCCTCTATATCTGTCTGGCATCTCTCTCTGATCTGTCTGGCATCTCTGAGTGTTTGAATTTTTATCGTCCATCTTTTCTTCCGAGCCTTTCTATTCCGTTCATTGCTCCTAAAGTTATTAGGATGAAACTGCATGTGTGTGGTGTGTATCATCACAGATGGTTTGTCAATTACCAAATTCAAGGTTGTATGTTGACGTAACTTCTATACCACATGTGATAAGGGTTATTCCATTAAAACATACATGGGACTGAGGAAGGTACTTTTGAAATTGAACACCGCCCCCAACTGCCTAAATGCAAAATTGAGTTTTAAGAACCAGATTACAGAAAATACGGTTCAACCATAGATGTTTATTAAATTGCCTTTCTGAATTTTACCATTCTGATAATTACAGCAATAAAGTAGTTCTGAATTTTACCATTCTGTTAATAACAGCAAGAATGTAGTTCTGATTTTTACCATTCTGATAATTACAGCAAGAAAGTAGTTCTGAATTGTACCATTCTGTTAATAACAGCAAGGAAGTAGTTCTGAATTTAACCATTCTGTTAATAGCAGCAAGAAAGTAGTTCTGAATACCATTCTCAGTTTGCAGGTTGTGAGCACCAAAGTTGGAGGTGTACCAGAGGTTCTGCCTCCCGATCTGATCAAGTTAGCTGAACCAAGTGTGAATGGTGGGTAGTCATTATTGTACTGTAGCTCAGAACATATCAAGTGAGAAACAAATTTCTAACATTGCAAGATGCATTGTGCAGATTTTAGGATTTTGATGGAACTTGGTCTGTTACATCCTGGCATTGACCGCTCTCAAGTTAATCAGCCAAAGAAATTGGTCTCCGATGGTCAAATCAAATGAAAACCTTTAAACCTCTTCTCCAGTACAAATAGTACTATCTTGATTGCAACTTTCCCTGTACCTGGTATTAAGTTCTCTAAATGTTATTTAAGTCGGGTTAATCCATCAAAAAACTAGGTCACTAGGTCAAATAAAAGGAAAACCTTAAATTGACTTTCCCAGATGGTAGGATCTTGATGAAGCTTCACCTGTAGCATGCTTGCATTGAAGTGGGTTAATTCATAAAAAAAAAATTGGTCAAATAAATCAAAAGACACTATGTTTCTTTCTTGAATAAATGATAGGATTCTCTCCCAAGTTTGTGCAAATCAAGTCAGTTAAAATACATGTACTGGGTCACTGGGTCAAATGTAAAACAACAACTGAATTGTTTTCTCCAGCACGGATTGTAGGGTCTTGATGGAATTTCACCTGGATCATTCAAATCTACCCCTAAACCTCCCAGATCCAAATCTTCCTTATATGGTGGTACAATGATGTTATTGTAACTAAATCTACCTTATATGGTGGTACAATGATGTTATTGTAAAACAAAGATGTAGTTGTTAACTTGTAATAGCAACATTAAAGGTTGATGTATGATGCATTGTATCGCAAAATAATGTATGTTGCTATAACGATGTGTACAAATAATGCAAAACAATTTCATTTTTTCTCAAATGATTATTTGCTTGTGATATTTCAAACAATAACATTATCACGTCATCTCTTCATCCTCTGGATCAGAATTGCAATCAGGAACTCTGCAGAGCCTCGTCCCTGGTTACAGTTCTGACCCTCGGGTGAGATTTCCCTATGTCACATGGATAAACTCATGATGGATTATTAGCTCTACATGCTCTACTGATCAAAGATCAGCAGAGCTTATGCCGTGGTGCGGAGTCTGTTGTCCGTCTGTCTGTTTGTTTGTCCGTAAACCTTTTTTTGTAGCGACTACTCCTCTGAAACTACTGGATGGATTTTCAATAAACTTTACAGGAATGTTGCCCATGGTGTCTAGTTGATCCTAGCAAAAATTCACGTTGATGTGAAATCCAAGATGGCCACCAAAACTAAAAATAGATTTTTAAAAAACAAGTTTGCAGTGACTACTTCCTGACAACTATAAGTGATATTGATATGGGACTTTTTCTAAAATGATCAGCATACATGATGTTGGTCCTTGTCGAAAATCATTTTGATTCAATGTTAAACATGGCTGCCAGTGGACGTCTTTGTTTACATAGAGTTATATAGTATAAGTGTGTAGCGACTAATCTTCTGAAACTACTTGACGGATTTTCATAAAACTTCACAGGATTGTTGCTCTTGATATCTAGTTGATCCATCCTAGCAAAATTTCAGATCAGCCGGAAATTCAAGATGGCCACCATGGCTAAAAATAGTTTAAAAAAACAAACTAGTTTGTAGCACCTTCTTTTTGAAAACTATAAGTGATATTGATATGGAACTTTTTCTAAAATGATCAGCATGACATTTTGTTGTCCTTGTCAAAAATCATTTTGATATGTCATTAAACATGACTGCCAGAAGCCATCTTTGTTTACATACAGTTATAGCGATTACTCCTCTGAAACTACTTGACGTATTTTCATGAAACTTTAATAACAGAAATGTTGCTCTTGATGTCTAGTTGATCCTAGCAGAATTGCAGGTCGGCCGGAAATTCAAGATGGCTGCCACTGCTAAAAAAATAGATTTCTATAATTTGTAGCGACTACTTCTTGAAACTATCAATGATATTGATATGGGACTTTTTCTAAAATGATCAGCTTGAAATGATGTTGGTCCTTGTTGAAAATCGTTTTGATTCAATATCAAACATGGCTGCCAGTGGACATCTTTGTTTACATAGAGTTATATAGTAAAAACTTGTAGCGACTACTCCGACTACAGATTTTCATGAAACTTCACAAGAATGCTGATCTATCTATCAAAACTATTAGTAGAGCTTCAAGGTCATTGACCTCTTGTGAAAGAGTTATCATCCATGGGTAAAAACCCTATCTCACATGAATAGAAATATAAGAATAAGTTATACATGAAAAATTCACTGTTATCCACTATGTCTAAAACATTAGTGTGTTGAGATCATATTACATAGAAGTCCGAAATATTAAAACCAAGTTTGTTTTACTAATGTAAACAAAGGTATGTATTCAATCCTCTTTAACAATACTTTCGTTTCGTCCACATTCAGCATTGCTGGTGGCCTTGGAGGAGGCAATATCAGACCACCGTCATGGTAATGTAATACCGCCATTTGATGCACACGAACGAATCAAGAATTTGTACACATGGCCAAATGTGGCAAGAAGAACTGACGTAGTTTACGAAATGGTGGAGGCGCTGTCTTACAGAGAACTTAGTCAACGAATACGGAGGTGAGAGAAGTTAAATGTCTTATTATACGCCCGACATATTATGTTGTAGCGTTGTCAGTCTGTCAGTACTTCCATCCTTCTGTCCCTTACCTTTTACCTGACAACTAATTGTGGCTAATAACTTTCAAAGTATTAGGTCTACAACAGTGACACTTTGTAAACATCTTCAGTATGATCCAGTGAATACATCTGATAAAGGCCCATAACTCTCCGGTTCATATTTTTGGAATTATTTCCCTTTGATCAAAGGTTTAACCTTGAACTTTACCTTGCCTTTAACAACTGATTGTGGCTAGTTAATTTCAATTACAGGTAAAACAATGACATGTTGCACACATCTTCCGCATGCTCCAATTAATACATCTTATAAAGGCCCATAACTCTCTGATTCCTATTTTTCAAATTATTTCCCTTTGAAGAAAGGTTTAACCTGGAACTTAACCTTGCCAATAATTTTCAAAGTATTAGGTATACAACAATGAAACTTGGTGCTCGTCTTCAACATGATCAGATGAAAGGCACATACCGGTAACTCTCTGAATCATGTGTTTTGAATGATTTCCCTTGGAAAAATGTTTAACCTGGAACTTAACCTCGCGTTTTACAAATGATTGTGGATAAATAACTTCCAGAGTATTAGTCAATAGTTTATTTTCAAAGCATTACAGCAATGAAATGACGGGCGTATATGCCTCGCTAGGCAATGCTCTGATTAGTGCCTAAAACATATATATATATAACTGACAGTGAACGTAGTCCTTGCCTGCATGCCTATAATATAAAGAAAGAATATGTGTACACTTATAATAGACCTTGTAAGTATTAAGAATACTTTTTGAGTTATTTCTCGCTGGCAAGCTATTTATTATAATATTTTGTGTTTAAATACAGATATTACCAGTGTGGACCCCTCGCTGGCAAGTTGTTTGTTATAGCTGTGATACTGGATCTCTGTTTTCTGGTGATTCTAAGGTTTCTACAACCAGAACAAGTGAGTATAGTTTTATTACCTCTTAATTTTACATTCACTTTATGCTTTCTGTTGAAAAATTAACTGATCAAGTTCAGCAGAGGTGTGGCGTCAGTCGTCCGTCTGTCTGTCTTTCCATGTACACGTTCACTACCTTAGGTGGTAGAAGGTGTGGCTTTTAACACAATTTATTACTACAAATATGCTCTAGATGTCTTGTTGATCCTAACTAAAAATCAGTTTGGCCACAACTAAAAATAGATTTTCAAAATACAGCTTTGTGTATTGATTTGTAACTTTGGCCATTTTGATTGGCATGACATGTAGTTGGTCCTTAATAAAATTCATTTTGATTCCACGTCAAACATCACCACCAGTGGCCAGCTTTGGTGATAAAGTTATACAGGAACAGGAGTTATACGGGTGTTACTCTTGATGTCTAGTTGGTCCTAAGTTAAAACCAATCCTACAGACCCAGTTGCATTCAAATACCCCAAATAAACTAAAATAATGTTTATTAAAACTATTTCTGATAGTAATCGAAAATTACAGAATCATTTTACTCAAGAGCTGCATAAACTTTAAGATTTATATAATTTGGGCGAAAACAGTAGTTGTAAAAATTGTGCGATTGGTAAACGCTAAACAAATGCAAATGCATTTTCTCCGTTTATGCATTTAAATGCACGCATTCTGTCGCGTTCAGGAATTTTGTTCCGTGCATTTAAACAAACGCATAATTTCATTTATACACGCTGAATGCATTCAAGAACGTAAATGATTTGTATTTTAAAAGATGCATTTATAAAAATGAAATGCAAACGTAGCGCAAATGGAATGCAAATGGAGTGCAAACGAAAAGCAAACGGAATGCATTGAAACGCAGCTAAACGCAGCTGGGTCTGTAGCACTGTGCGGAGCATCAAACAAGAGAGCTACTAGTACAGTTTTATAAAGTCTTTTGCATGTCTCGGCCCTGGTTTGAGGGAATGACCTCTCCCATTCACGACGGACACTCTACCGTTACGCCATGGCAGCGGTGTTTGAAATAAACATAATGACCTCTCCCATTCACGACGGACACTCTACCGTTACGCCATGGCAGCGGTGTTTGAAATAAACATATTCATTCTGGCATTATGAAATCAGTGTTCATATTTATCTTCATGAATACCTTTAACTTGATTTGTTGCCATTCGATAAGTTCGTCAGCTCGACTATGTATTATCACTATAATTCACATTTTTTATTACAGAACATTGAAGATGCTCCCTTTTTCCCTCTCAAGCCTCTTCAGAAAGATCAAACCACAAAAAAACATAAAGGAAGGCAGCAAACAAGATGTTCTTGAGATATATATATCACCTTTTTTTTTTATAATTTTATAATTTAATAAATATTTTTGTATAAAATTGTTTTCCTTACTTTGTCCCTACCCTTAATCTGCCTGCTTAGTCAATATGGTGCGGTGTATAGTAACGTACTACACAACTAGTGGAGCTCTTAAACACTATACCTATGTTAAAGGGACACATGGCAATCTTGTTTAATATCATGCGTTAAAATAGCACATTAATTTATTAATTATGCCCCCGAAGGGTTGCATATAGTAGTCGCACTGTCCGTCCGTTCGTCCGTCCGTACAATCGTGTCCGGTTAATTGACAATAATGGACAGATTTTCAAATAATTGAAAAACAATTGCTCACCACAACAAGACGACGTGTCGCGCACAAAATCCAGGTCCGTGGCTCCAAGGTTAAGGTCACACTTAGAGGTCAAAGGTCAAAATAAAGTGCTTTCGTGTCCGGTTAATAACTCTGACATTCATGGACATATTTTCAAATAACTTGGCACAAGTGCTCACCACAAGAAGACAACGTGTCGTGCACAAAATCCAGTTCCGTGGCTCCAAGGTCACGGTCACACTTAGAGGTCAAAGGTCAAATCGTGTCCGGTCAATAACTCTGGCATTCCTGGAAAGATTTTCAAATAACTTGGCACAAGTGCTCACCATAACCAGACGAGATGTCGCGCACAAAATCCAGATCCGCGGTTCCAAGGTCAAGGTCACACTTAGAGGTAAAGGTCAAATTGTGTCTGTTCCAGGACGAATTTTCAAATAACTTGGCACAAGTGCTCACCCCAACAAGACGACGTGTCACGCACAAGAGGTCCAGGTCCAAGGTCAAGGTCACACTTAGAGGTCAAAGGTCAAAATGAAATGCTTCTGTGTCCGGTTAATAACTGACATTCATGCACAGATTTTCAAATAACTCGGCACAAGTGCTCACCACAACACGACATGTCGCGCACAAAAGCCAGGTCCGTGGCTCCAAGGTCAAGGTCACACTTACAGGTCAAAGGTCACTTCGGTGGCATTTGTCACAGTGACATTTCTTGTTCTGTATCATTTGGACTTTAAAACTGCTTCCATATATTTAAATAAAAATTTGAGAATTTAATTTGCTTCTCTCTTTCTACCTTTTTTAACCAGGATTTTGTCTCGCCTTTTGAAAAAATGTGTTATATAATAACTTTCTTGTCCTTGGCAGTGGAATGTTCAAATTTTATATATAAACTTCTGGTCATTGTCTTCCCTAATACCAATAACTTCCAGCCCTCCAACTGACCATGGGACGGAGTCAGTGTCACTTAAATACATGTACCGTCAATATTTTGCGTTATAATTTGCGTGACTTTACATGTATTTAAGTGGCATTGACTCCGACCCATGGTCAGTTGGAGAGCTGGAAGTTATTGGCATTAACTAACTAACTTATCTAACATCACATGTGACTCTTACATGAAACATCATGATATCACGTTGGTGATGTCGCCTTATTCTAGCGTGAAATTTGAACATTCTACTCCCAAGGACAAGAAAGTTATAATTCAAATTTGCGTTAAGATTTTGGTTAAGGTTTTGGTTAAGATTTGCCTTAAAGTTTTGGTTAAGGTTTGCGTTAAATTCTTATAACTTTTTCGTTCTTTGGAGTAGTGTTCAAATTTCATATATAACCTCCTTGTCATTGTCCTTCTTATTCTAGTGATTTTCAGCCTCAAACTGACCCTATGTCAAGATCAGTGGTCTCTTAAATACATGTACTGCCTCTAAATTTCACAATACGTATACCATCTCCAAATTTGATTACATTTAACATTATAACATCGTGAAGTACAGTGTTACATATCTAAACTCACTGGACGTAATTATGGTTATTTTAATAACTTCCAGCGACTGAACTGACTATTGACTCTGGGTCAAGCAATTAATCCAATAGTATTGATTTTTGGATTATAATTATGTTTTTGCTCTAAATAAAGACTACATCACTCACTACATTATATGCCCACCTGTACATAGAAGAAATAAAGAATTACTATTTATTGAAGTTTAAGAATTAATAACAATTGAAGTACAAAATGCCAATTCAGTCCACTATCATAGCAGCAGAGAACATTACATTAATGATAATATGCAGTCATTTCCTGGTATGCTTAGATTAAAAAGCAATACATGTTGACAAGCTGATAATTGAAACAATTACTGTATACAGCATCCACATACACAGTTCACTCACAGCCACTGATTAGCTGTGGTATTAAAATGTAAACACCTGAACTTTTTATCTCTTTATATCCAAAACGTGTAAAGATTCTCTGGAATTAAGTATGTTACTAAACAAATAAAACTTTCTACTGATTCATTAACAGAATAAATGGATAAGCGATAATGAAATTAAAGGGACGTTATGTATAACGTTGAACTTATAAAACACAAAATAGTTGCATTATTTTACAAAAAAGTATTACTAGAATTAACACTTTTAAATGTTAATATATCTTCTATGGAGAGAAATACAGTTTATTACTTATTTGATGTAGCAAGTATTGTCAAGTTTTAACAATTTACAACAATTGCTCTTTCAATGTATACAAATTTCAATGTGAGTTGTAAAGGTTTGACAGGAACTTAATTTTCGCTACTGCAGCTGGTTAATTTGATACTCCAGTAAAAGTTTATCACAGCCATGCTGATTTAACTGTCATTACCATTGTGTTATTTTTCTCTTGATAAAACATGACAAGTCAAGTCAAAATTTTAATCTGTAATTAGCACTAAACATCATGTAAACATAGTACCATGGCTGAATACATTACAAAACATTTACAAAACATGTGATAATCAACTTATTTATTAATTTCATGGAATCTGTATTTTAAATTCTCTTAAAGGTACACATGACAATCTGAATGTTTCAAAATCACAACGTCCCACTACTTTTTCTGCATAACTTGCATTTGTTCAATCATTAATATTAATTACACTAAACTATAATATGAAGTAAATTAATTTACATAAAATTAATTATTGATAATAATGCACCAATAATATATGTTCAACTTATGGTAAAATCAGTGAGAAACATTGAAAACTAAATATTAAATTTATTTATATGCAAGTAGGTTTAAAGTGAATATGATACTGGATATATTAATCGAAACAATAATTTCAATTCTTGATAAACACTTCAAGATAGAGTATGCACTTTGCATAATGTTCATTATAGACTTTGCCTAATCAATTACGGTAATGATGTTTTCACATTCAGTTTTAAATGTTTGAATCCTGATAATAATGCCGGACCTTTTTAAATGATGAACTTTTTATGTTGTTTTAATACAGGAATTTTATTGCATGCCACAGTGGTGTTTACTGAACTATTAATAGATGCATCAACATTCAAAATTTGAGGCATGTTAACATTCAATTAATTGCCATACACATGTAGACTGTTTTTGGGTAGGATTGCATATGTATTCGAAATCCGGTCTATGGAATGGTGATGCCTCTCCATCAACAATATTTGCATTTAACTCCATTGATGGGAAACTAAGAATACTACCCTACCGAATGCTGACAACAGTGCTTGACCTCGTTAACAATTACTATAAACCCTGGATTTTGTCGAGATGAAGATCGCTTGTAACATTTATGTTGGACATGTCACTTTAGGCGAGACATCATGTTGCACGCAACTCTTGTCTTTTGGAAAAGCCTGGTTATTAGATCAGCTTATGTCGTTTGGCGGGCGTTCACACCGTAATATGCACACCGACTTAGGGATTGCTAAAACTGAACGCTTGCAAACGTTGACATTTTAAATATTGAGCTGCTCAACCCAGGGATAGAGAGTGTGAACGGTAGCAAGCATTTTTCACTACCGTTCATGAACAGTCTCAATCAAACCGAGGATGCAATAATGTGTGTATTTATCGTGTTGCGCGCAACTCGTCTTTTGGAAAAGCCTGGTTATTAGATCAGCTTATGTCGTTTGGCGGGCGTTCACACCGTAATATGCACACCGTCTTAGGGATGGCTAAAACTGAATGCTTGCAAACGTTGACATATTAAATATTGAGTTCTGCCCAACCCAGGGATAGAGGGGGTGAACGGTAGCAAACATGTTTCACTACCGTTCATGAACAGTACTACTGAAAATGCAATAATTTGTGTGTTTATCGTGTTCGGCGATTTCCAAATTTCTCATTTTATACTCTGTTTTGATGCTGATAGTAAAACCATTATAGGTTGATACAAATTGTTCGAAGTAGTTGAACATACGTGTGAACCTGATAGTTTACTAAGTGATAGCTCCGGCTAGTGTCCAGCCCAACATTTGAGACTAAGACACCAATATTAATTTAAAACATAGGGTTTGAGCTATAATCCGGGTTAGCTAATTATAGTGTTCAACTCGACGTATGATGTTTAAACACTTAGCTTATATAAGTGTTATGCTTTGAAAGATAGTGTTCGGACCCTTTATTTTATCTTTTTTGCGGATATATTGTTATACAGTTAGTTGTAGGTTCGAACAGATAAAGTTCCGAAATATTTTTTTTAGTTAAAGATCAACGGATTTTGATTGGAGTGTGTATTAGGATCTCATTGTAAATTATTGTGTTTCAGAATCATTGCTTTGAACAATTGTAATTTTGGTATAATCATGAGACGCACAGCCTGAGGAAAAGTTAATATGTTCAAAGCTGTATGTGTAAAACATCACTGTCTGTTGTTGTTAATGGTTCAGATTAGGTTAAAGCTAAACTATATAACCAGCTAAAGACATAGCCACCTTATGGAAAGACCCGTTTGATAGATAGATAGATAGATAGATAGATAGATAGATAGATAGATAGATAGATAGATAGATAGATAGATAGATAGATAGATAGATACTTTATTGACTTAAACTTTTACAGTTTCTCATCATTACATACATAATGTGTAATACATAATTATAATCACATGACAGGTTACACATACTTCTACACACTCACTTATAGTTCAATTTTCAATACTCCTTAATTAATCATAGCTCATATAAATCACACATTTTAATCAATAATCCAAGGATATCAAAAAACAAAAGAAATTATATATAAAATAACAATTTATGTGAGGATGTACTTGAATATATTTAAGAAATAATATTTGGAATAGAACATCTGACAGTAAACGCCTCTGACAAATATTTACTTAAATTAAAAAGTTCTTTCTTCTTTGAAGATTGTAGAAGTGTTATAAATTTAAACATATTTGGCCTTTGTATGTAATATTTTCTGATATATTTCTTTCTAATATCATTATAAGCTGTACAAATTAAAACAAAGTGAAATTCGTCTTCAATTTCAGTTGAATTACATATTTGACAAACTCTTTCATTTCTTTCAATCCTATGTCTTGCATAACGACCTGTCTCAATTCTTAAGCTATGTGAAGATAAACGTAATTTAGTAAAAACACTTCGTAATCTTTTTGTACATAACATATTCAGATAGTTTTCATATCCAAAATTATCTTTAACATGTCTATACAAAATTGATAATACTCTATTTTCTTGTAGATCAGTGTTCCATTTTTGAATAAAACAATCCACCAACCTCTGTTTAAAGCTAGATATAAAATGTTGATGGTTCACCCTTAAAGGATCATCCCATATATACATAAAGCCATACGTATTAAGCAGAGATTTTACATTGGATGACCAATTGTTTAAACCACTTTCACAATCAGATAATGAAGATTTATAAATAGATGATAAAATTATATTTTCCGTTTTAACTAATTTCAACCAATATCTAACTATTCTAGATATCTTGTGATAAATAAAGGATAACGCGCCAATTCACCGTAAACACCAGCATTACTCGTGGTCAGTTTTACTCCTAGAATGTGTTTACAAAACTTGAGATGAATTCTCTCTATCTCTTTCGATTTTATGAAACCCCAGACTTCACAGCCGTAATTGAGTATTGATGAGACGAAAGCATCAAATAATTGAAGGGATGTTTTAGGTTTTAGTTCAGTTTTTCTTACATACAGGAGAGTTCGTAGAAATTAAAACGTGCGTTACTTTAGTGCAAAAGGTTAATTAAGTATAATTCTAACTCCTGACATTCAGGACACAAAGAAATATCTAGGGTCCATGTCGCTATCCCGTCGCTCAATATTTCACCCATCCGCAAGACTAAAATTCTAGATTAACACCTAAATAATGTATTAACACCCAAATCTCTCCCATTTTGGAGAATCCATTGTCTATTTGATTTAATAACTACCGAATCATCGGGGGTGATCCTCCTCCACTACCATCATACATGAATAACAAAAATATTACATTGCTGATCTTCTCAGATAATTTACCCCGCTGACTTCAACTGAAAACATTAATTTGATAGACTAGGGCTTGGTAATCATCAATAAAGAAAAACTGTCGAAATCTGTTCAGTGATTCTTGAGAAGAAGATGTTTAAGGTTTCAACCTTTTATAATAACCGAGGCCACCTTAGTCGCGTTGACTTAATTTTAATAAATTTGAGAAAAATCGATCAAAGGATCATTCATATGAAGTTTGGTCAAAACTGACCAAAAGGGTTAACTTTCTGGGAAGAAGTTATCTGCAGCAAAAGTTAGCGACGGGTCAGACGGACGATGGTCAAAGAGTGACCCAATAGATCACACTGAGTCTTCGGCTCAGGTGATCTAAAAACTGTCGAAATCTGTTCATTGGTTATTAAAAAGATGTTCAAAGGTGTTGACCATATATGGTAACGGCAGCCATCTTGGATGTCGCATTGACCTAATTTGAAAACTTTTGAAGGCATTAATCCCAGTATCATCCATGTGAAACTTGGTCAAAATTGGCCGTGTGGTTTCTTAGAAGAAGATTTATGAAGTTTTTCCTTAAACAAGTTAATACAAAACATGCAACATCTCTAAAAACTTTGGACCTCGGGGGCGCAGCAATTTTTTACCCGGGGACTTCATTTATAAAATTGTATAGTCTAAGGGTTGGTGATCATTAATAAAGACAAACTGTTCAAATCTGTCGAGTGGTTCTTGAGAAGAAGTTGTTTTAATATGATGAGGATATATATTGATTGTCTATAAGGTCGTTTCCTGATAGTAAGTGTGAGGTTTGGTGCACCCTAGAACCGGTTTAAACCCCCCAGTGGCCTTTGTTGCCACTGACCGTTCCAAGGCGGTAGCCCTATTGTCAACCCTTTTGTGTTTGCGATGTCGTTTGCATTTTTTATTACTTTTGCCTTCTCGTTTGTCTGTTTGCGTGTTTGTTTTTTGTTTTGTTGTTGACCGTCGTCCTTGAATGCTGCTTTCCCTGTCCGTTATATTTGTATCTTTCTTCCTATTTCTTCTTTGCATACCATCTCTGACAACAATGGAACTGATCTCAGGTATATGTTGATTGTTACACCAAGAATGAAGGTGTATATATACTATGTAAATCATAGTTGGTTGTATAACTACTTGCTTAGCCATGTACTTTATTTTGTAATATATTTTATTGGGAAGGGCCGTAACTAATGTTGTTAGAATGTGCGGCCCAACTCGTTTGCATAATATATGGCTATAAAATATGTTTAAATCAATCTGTAATATTTCAAATGCTATGGACAAATGCATTCCCCTACAAAAACAAGAAAAAGAAATGGGTTAATGCGAAAGCATCCAACGCCATTGAAGACAAAATGAAGGCATGGAAAGACCCAAGGTCACTTTCTCGGCATATGTACTGAAAAGAAATATATGTACTAGAGAAGTTAGAGGGTCTAAGAAAGACTACAAAATAAATTAGTAAAATTTAACTGTATATGATATTAAAGACCATTTTAAATCATTCTGGGGTTATATCCGCAGTAAAATTAAAACTCAGTCAACAATAGGTGATTTGGAAGGTAACAATGGCACGTTAAACAGTGATATCTTAGCCAAAGCTGCGATTTTTAATTCCTTTTTCAGTAGTGTATTCGTAAATGAGGACACTTTAAATGTGCCAGTATTGCCTGACAGAGGTTTTACTGAAGAGCTAAAGGATATAGTTGTGACCCCAGAATTAGTTATATCTTCGCAAATTAAATTCTTCTAAGTCTCCTGGTAATCATCAGATGCACCACAGAATGCTGAAAGATCTAGGACATGAAATCAGTGAAGTTCTGGCTACATCGTTTAACAAATCAATACAAACATGACATCTACCAGATGAATGGAAGTACGATGTTTTCATACCCTTGTTTTTAAAAAAGGGGACAAGAAGAAACCCGAAAATTATAGACCTGTTAGTTTTAGCAGTGTAGTATGCAAGGTACTAGAAAGAATAATTGGAGGACTCCAATCTGGTGAATCATATGGATCTAATTGGCTTTTTTCACGAAACACCAACATGGTTTTAGATCTGGTCACTTAGAGGTTACAGATAAGTGGTTCGATTCTAGACAGAGGCGGTAATAGTGACTGCATATATCTTGACTTTCGCAAAGCATTCGATACTGTTCCACACCTGCGTTTGATGAATAAATTATATAGTAATGGAATATGAGGGCATTTAGCATGGGTGGATAGAAAGATCTCTAAGTAGCCGACAACAAGTAGTAGGCAACTCCGTGTCAAGTAACTCTCACCAGTGGTATTCCTCACGGATGGGTACTGGGATATTTACTATTTCTAACCTGTATTAATGACATGTCCTAGACTGTCTGAAATCACTTGATGGATTTTCATGAAACTTTAAAGGAATACTGCTCTTGATGTCTGAAAAATCAGGTCGGTCGGAAATTCGAGATGGCCCTACAACTAAAATAGATTTTAAAAGCAGAATTTTGAGGCGACTACTTCTCAAATACCATAAGTGGTATTGATTTGGAACCTTTAACAAAATGACTGGCATAGCATGTAGTTGGCCCAAAACATTGTTTTTGATTTGATGTCAAACATGGCCACCACCAGCCATCTTTGATTACATAGAGTTATATAGGGAAAATATGTGGCAACTACTCCTCTGAAACTACTGGAAGAATTTTCATGAAACTTAACAGGAATGTTATTCTTGTTACACAAGGGATTTTCATTTGAGAAATATTGAAACAACATGTATGTACTCTGACAACTGTAAGAACTGCGTTGACTTCAAACATGGCCGCAAAAAAAAACGTGTATTGTTTAAGGATTAATAAACACAACCACTGAATATAAAATGCCCATATATAGAATATACTGAGTTCTGCATGTACATTAGTACAGTTTTAAAGAAGCATTTATTTCAGTATACTGTCAATAAACTATCAGGACGTTAAAATGGTACATTTACAAAATAAAATTGTTTCCTAATAATTACTTCTCCTCTTACTTAATCACACATTTAGTGTTTACCCTACTTTTTAAACCAATCAGATGGCTCAGAATTTTAAATACTGCCATCGCTCTTCATGGTTTAGAGTGTGACCTATATAGAGATTATCGATAAAACATATTGTAAACACTAAGCCGGATAGAGTCTATGAAGAGAAATCTTCATACGCTCCCTCCCTTTCGGTTTCTTAATTGAGAAGATTTTATTGCTCCCGCCGGCAAATAATATCTAGTTACTTACATTTTCGTAACTGAATATAGAAACCTTACTATACATCTGATCCATCTTCGCAGTAGAGTGTTTAGTTCACAGTGAGCACATCCGACTTTTCACGGGGATCTATTGACAAAGAATGATATTCTAAACCGAAAAGGAGGGAGCTTATCGACCGATCGCGGTTTCTTAATGGTGAAGATTTCTCTTCATAGCCTGTATCCTATACATATTCTAGACAGAAAAAGAGGCAGCTTTGCGACCGATCGCGGTTTCTTAATGGTGAAGATTTCACTTCATAGCTATCCTATACATATTCTAAACCGAAAGGGAGAGACCTTAGCGACCGATCGCGGTTTCTTAATGGTGAAGATTTCTCTTCATAGCCTCTATCCTATACATATTCTAAAGCGAAAGGGAGGCGATCGCGGTTTCTTAAGTAATCCCAGTTTATGCCAATATGAATCAATGCAGATGGCGTATACTTGTGTATTTTAGAAGAACAGTTTAAGTGTATATTAATGACAGCTAAATTGCTGTAATACAGCCCTTGGCAAAACGCATTTTTCCTAGTTCTTTTTTTTTCTGCTGTAACATTGATACAATTCAGGGGCGTAGCGTGGCATCCTGTACTCCCGTGAGTTACTTGGGGGGAAAAAATCCTAAAAGTCTCAAAAAAGCAATACAAATCTTAGAGGGGAGGTGGGAGGGGGAGTGGGGGAGGCGGAGGAGGGCATTCGCAACATCTCGTACACTACTTCCCAGCATGATCCCGAAGAATGACGGGATTGGCTGAGTTTTCAGGATTGAGTAGGCGGTAAGTGTGGAAAAGGACAATTTTTTGCGAGTTTAAAAAGTATATTTTCCTAAAAAAGAAATCGTGTGTACGGGCACCGTTTTGGTCCAAAGATGAAAAAATATTCGGGGATGGGAATACCTCATCCCAGTCCCTTCCCCACTCGGCCCTTCGCATATCGTATTAGGAGTATGTTAAAAACTGACCACGCTATGCCCCTGTAACTTATATTCAGCTAGTTCACATGTAACACTTCCATACTTCAGTAATTAAATTATCAGTGACTAACAACATAAATCACTCCATAAAGTATTTAAAGTCGATTTATATATTTTTCCGATATGCACAATTTCGTGAGAAAACTACATTTTTCAATTGGCATATCGATTCGCATTATTGAAACATAATAGGTTTTACAAATGTACAGATTTGGATCATCGATCAATGACGTCTCATGTCTAGATGTACATTAATAGGCTAGACTAAACTTACCTTTATCACGTAGGTACTAAGCATATGACAAGCGAAGCAGGTAACGTACATTTAATTATAAATGATTCCTTAAAGTTAAAGGAACTAACCCGTTAAATAACGACAAAATTACACTTCAAAGACGTTTAGCAAAACTCTGTCGAGGTGTTCAGTCCATATAATAATTTATCACATAACATGCGGTATAGGAGTGTAATAACACCATTCAATATTTTCGATATTCCACTAGTGGTATAACATAACGTTAATGTACGTTTTCTGACGTAATGTGACGTTAAAAGTTATGTGATAAATAGAATCTAACATCGTTCTCATTCATTATTGAATTTATTAAACTCGTTAGCAAAGATGATATAATGCTCGACAGGAGCCTCGCATTATATCATTTTGACAACTCGTTTAATAAATTCAATAATGAATGAGCACTCGTGTAAGATCCTCTATGTATATGTGCAGATTAAAAGTATAGGTTTATTCATGTCTTTTCCGTGACTGAATATGAATGAATTATGAGTTGGTAACTCTGAATTTCACGCTACAGTTTCGGGGTTTGATCTGGCTGGCTAAAGCTGTTTATATTGTGTCTATATAGAGTTTGGATTCTCAAGATAATTATGTAAGTCAAATATATACGTCGTCGTCAGTAGGTTTAGAAACAGTGTACATCTGTTGTAAAATGTGCCTGTTGATGGCGGGGTTGTGACTTTAATAGGATATGTGGAGTCACAAAAGTGGCTGGGAGTAAAAATAGACAAACATTTAACACGGGATACGCAAACTGACATTGTATGTCTAAATATTTCAAGAAAGATTACCTTGATGAAACTATTAACTAAGTATGTAACCAAAAGTTAGTCTAAAGACATACTGTAACATATATACTACGGATTTTGGACTACGGTTGTATTATTTGGGCAAGATGAGTGACCGCATAGTTAAACTACAAAAGCATGCAGCAATGCTTATTCTAAAAGCTGACATTTTAACACCATCTGAGCAAATGTTTAAAGATTTAAATTGGTTATTATTCCCTAAACTTTTCAGTATCACACATGCGTAATGGTTTACAAATCAATAAATGGTCAAACGCCATAATATATCAATCAACTGTTAATAAAGGCATCAACAATACGTGAGAGAAAAGTGAGCTATAATACAAACGAACACTTGCATATTCCCAGATCACATACATCTGTCTATGATAATTATTTTTCTGTGTGTCGTCCGCTAACTAATGGAACACTCTCCCAATCGAAATTAGACGATCATCATCATTTCACCAATTCAAACGCTTGCTAAAAGATCACCTCATGAAATTGTAAAATTGAAACTTATATTGTCTATTTGTTGTCTAGCTAAGTATGTTGCCTAAATCGTATACTGTCTTGTTAAAGCTTATCCGTTTATTCACCTTAGAAATCATTGTGCATTGTTCTTTTAAAATAAAACAAAAAGTTTCTAGACATGTGTTATGCCATATATAACAGTTTTTCAACAAATGTGTGTACATCCTTCTTCTTCTTCTTCTTCTTCCTTATCCATAGTTGCAAACACTGATCTACTGTATTTCTGGTGTCTGGATCATATATCTCGCTTTTAAAAAACTGGGCCCGGTTTTATGAAACAACTTTCGACAATTTTGATCATAAGTTAATTTCTTAAATTCTTTTCTTTGATTTACAGTTCACAAATGAATGCGATTTCATTTTCTTTTCTTATACATTTGATATTTCTGCACATAATGCACAAATAATTGTCTACATTGAATGCTTAAGTGCAAACAATTGAACAGTTTTAAAATTTGATACTTATCGTAAGATGTTTTATAAAACGGACCCCTGATTAATACTCGATTATACAAAAGAGCAATAATAAATAAACAATACAATCTGGACAATGTGTGTTATAGCAGCTTGTTTCTGTAAAATTCTATAAAACATAACTGGATGTATACTAGTATACAGGTTTGTGTACTGACGTTGCCGCATGTGGTGTTATATATATACGAAACATATCGATATAAATCCTGAATATACAGATATATATGAATAAGTCGGACAGCGTTAGCTCAGAGCGATACTTTATGCCAGCGTATTTGTTACTATAAACACAAAATACATCATCAGCCTAATCGATCTGTAATTGTATGCAGTGTACAAATGTATCAATGTAATATGCAGTGCATTTAGATGTGCGACACATCACTTAAAGCGATTTCACTGCACTGCTTCGAACATAATGCATATACGTGGGTCCTCCGGGTGATGTCCCTGTGATCGGCTGTTTATAACTGAAATATTTTGTTAATGTACCGTTGAGCACACTTCATTTTTACTATAGCGCCGGGGTGGACTTGAAATCGGAAGACCCGGGTAATCTGTTGAAGCCTCACCGATACCACTGTTGTTTTTTTTAATTTGATTTTTTTGGTGGTGCGGAGTAGGGGGAGGCAAGGATATATAGGAATATATTCGTTAATAAAATAAGGGCACGGTTCTTGGATTTCCATGTATCCTTCATATACATGTACACACATACTATCATCACGTTTTGTAGCAAATTATATTTGTATGTTTTACATATCACATTTATTTTAATATGGTATGACCTCATTGTTTAAATATAACAGAAATGTTAAAAGCATAGGATATTGACTGACGCATAGTAAATATCAGGTATCTAATTCAGTGCAGATAATGTTGTTATATTCATTTATACACTGCCAAATTGCTATCTAGTTGTTAACATTAGACATTATAAATATGTAATAAAATGGTTGATTGGCTGAATGGCGTTTCACGTTATTTTTTTCAGCACATCTTAGGCTATGTATGGTGGTCGATGTGTTCGAAATGGAGTAAGACCACCCACCTTTTACTGGATGGAACCAGTACTGTGTAACTCCCGCCGTCCGTAAGAATCTACACTTACATGTCGATAAAAAGATACATAATAGATGCTAGATCACCTAAAAGTTATAACTTTGTTCAAGTACTTTAGAGCTCTCGGGCTGCTCTATATAACCAATAGTGTGTTGATGAGCCGTTAAACAAAATTCAGTTCCATTCAGTTCAATTCAAAGTGTCGATTCTTGCAGATGACGGGAGGTATAGGGAACTGGTTCTACCCTGCAATAATTCAGCTACATCCATCACTATAAATCGACCGTCATAATAGCCTAAGATCTGTCTGTTTGTTTGGTGTTTTACGTCATTTTTAACACATGTAAGGTTATATATGACGATTTTTTTTGTGGTGGAGACAGACCACCCACTTTTACTGGGTATAACCAGTACTGTACATCTCCCGCTATCCGTAATAATCGACACTTCCTCACTTTACAAGTCGAGCTCCCAGTGGGATTCTAACCCGCAGCGGTGAGAGGCGAGAAGGTTTACAACGCAACGTCGTTAACCCCTCGGCCACGGAGAGTCTAAGATATACTGAAAAATGACGTGAAACACCATGCAAACGAATCCCTTGCCCCTCGCTCAGTCGATACATGATCAAGGATTACGACTCGCCTTAGGAGCCTTTCGTACATCACCAGCCGAAAGCATATACGTTGAAGCTAATGAACCATCACTGTCTCATAGACGGGACAAATTAGCCCTTCAGTAAACCATTACATTACAATCTAACCCTTCAAATCCAACTTTCGATACTGTTTTTAATCCTAATTATGAATCTCTTTTTGATCGAAAACCGAAGGCCATTCGGCCATTTGGTCTTCGTATTAAACCAAAATTAAGAGTCACTGAAATCGACCTAAATTTGATTGCCAAGTACAAAGTACCACAAATTCCACCGTGGACTTTGGAAACACCAACAATTAATTTTGATCTTTGTAATAATAACAAATCCATTACAGATCCTACTATCTTTCAAAGCAAAACTCGAAATACAGTAACTTTCAACATATATACACAGATAGTTCTTAAGATGGAGACAAGGTAGCTGCAGCAGCTGTTGTTCACAAACATAGCATAAAGAGCCGCCTGCCTGACAAGGCCTCTATCTTTTCAGCTGAACTTAAGGCAATTTAATTATATTCAGGAATCTGATGATGACCATTTCGTAATATTTTCTGATTCCCTTTCATCTCTTCAAGCACTGGGTAATATGAAACATGATAATCCAGTTGTGCTTCAACTTTTAGAAAAGTACAATTCTCTTAAAGTTGATAATGTTATTATTTTCTGCTGTCTTCCAAGCCATGTAGGAATACGTGGTAATGATAGAGCTGATAGTGCTGCTATGGCAGCATTATGTTTACATATATCTTATACCAAATTACCTTATACTGATTTTAAAACTTGTATCAACACATATATTCGTAACTCTTGGCAAGCCGCTTGCGACTTGTCGGTGAACAATAAACGCCCTTCCATTAAACCGTTACTCGGAGAATGGCGTCCTTCTAGTTGACCCATTTGTCGAGAGGAAGTTGTCCTAGCCAGGATCAGGATAGGGCATACACGCTGTACTCATTCATATTTATTACAAGGTGAGCAGTTGCCAGAATGTATACCCTGTTTTGTCAAACATATCTTGTTGGAATGTGTAGACTTTGATCCTATGCGACAAAGATACTACACAGATAATACTTTGAAAGAGTTATTTGATACTATAGATTTTAGTCTTGTTTTAGATTTCCTTAAAGAAATCAGGCTTTATAAATCAATATAATATTTTCCTATATATATTAACTTGTTTACAAGCCCGTTGGCGGGTATTTGTTGATTTACATATATAGGTTTATATTGCTACCATATCATCCCTTATTTTTAGATAGTTTTATCTTTATACGTTTACATTATTTTTAATTACTACTTCATTCTTTCATTATTCATCGTTTTTTGCGCACAATATGACCTATTTATGTGTCGGCATGTCATAAAACAACATTCATTCATTCATTCAGTCGCTGTGTAGCTTTAAGACCACAAAACACGTCAGTATAGTCTAGATTCTAAAGATCGGTGTATCGAATATACGACAGCTGGCGATCGATATGCATGGCAGAACAAAGGCACTTATTGCGAAGTGATTCCGAAAGATCCACCGACGTATTGTGTTTTTTCGGACAGGATGTATTTCTGCTTTCAAGCAGGTTAGTGTTTTTTTTCGTCTTATATTTTCTTTACGTGGTGACCGTGGGGTTATCACACATAATTACATGTATACACATAGATCTATATAATTATAAACTAGATAAGATGCTAGACATTCATGGAATGGTGAATTGCTATTACAGTTACATGTGGCTTTGTTTGTATGTTTTGGCGTGGGTGAGGTTGGAGTTGTCACTCATCCAGGTTTTTTTTTGTACGTGAGCATATGAATACTGAATTATTGACCATGTTGACTGGTAAGTTTAATATTATATGTACTCATTTTTCTGGTTCGTTATTTCGTTCTTCGAGTAATGTTTGCATTGTAAATGTGTATACGTGTAGCTAATTCGTTTAGTAGGTTAATATTTGTAAAGAATCCCCCCTCAGCACCACCACCACACATATAACTATCACAGCCGTTATTTTTTAATAAGTGATTGCATTATATTTGTTATTCCTATTATAATTAACAAGATAAAAACTAATACCATGTCATGTGTATTATTACAAGAACGTTTGTATTGTATACTCTTGTATCACCTGTGATTTGAGTTTAATAAAGTGATGTTCTGTTCTGTTCTGTTCAGTAGGCTACTGTTAATTACCGTGTTATGTTATACGTCATAGACAACTCAATATTTAAATAAAGTCGGTCAACTTATCATGTTTATGCTTAGTGATCCTTAGTTAGGCGAATGTGTATAATAAATACACCTTTCATTCAATTAATTCTTTGACTTGTACTACATATGCAGGGTCGTAGCGTGGCATACTCCTTTACTCCCGGGAGCAACTTGGGGATTTCTTTTTTAAAACAATAATAAAAAAAATCGTAAAAAGTTAAAAAAAAAAAATGCAATAAGTCAGAGAGGGGAGAGGGTAAGGGTCTCAACTTTTTGAGTACAAAAAATGTCTATGTTCCTGACAAATATTGCTTGTACAAGCACAATTTTGGTCCAAAGATGGAAAAAAATATATAGGGTGAGGCCCCGAACTCCTCTTGTGGAAAGGGGACATCTACTTATAAACCCTACCGCACTCGGCGCTTCACATCTCGTAGAAAACAGGCCACGCAACGCCCTGTTATGTATAAACATAGGATCAGATATTCTGTTTCATCCAATACACTTTTTTAATACACATAATGTTACAGTTTGTGCAAAAAGAATGTAGTATAATAACGTGTGTGAAAACCTTTATACCTATATTATATAGACTGAGTGTTATATACAATATTACGATATGTTGTTGAACAGTATGACCTTTTGCTTTCACCTAATACTGCTTACGTTTTATTGTAATACAAGTACATTGCCCGCTCAATGCCCCGATCAGTTATGCAATAAAGAAAGCCATTATGATAGCAACGTAGAAATTACCAGTTTGAAAACGTACACGTGATCATTGCCGTATTAATCAACCATTAAAATTATCAATTCGATTAATTCAGGATCTATTGACTGTCTTGGAATAATTAATTTAAAGGTAGTACACTTTTTTTTCTTCGTTATCCAAAGATAAGGTTAAATAATTCAAGGACCTATTTCCCAACGCTAAATGACCATTACAAAGGGAAGGAAAGCTTGCTCGTTTACTGCACTCTGTAAAACATGGTGTTTTTAAAAGGAACACTTT
The DNA here is from genome assembly GCA_037043455.1 of Cyrtodaria siliqua. Taxonomy (NCBI): domain Eukaryota; kingdom Metazoa; phylum Mollusca; class Bivalvia; order Adapedonta; family Hiatellidae; genus Cyrtodaria; species Cyrtodaria siliqua. Next base: position 188,639 of record JAWPHD010002226.1, read on the forward strand.
TGAAAACACTTTTCTGTTACACTTTTAAAACACGTTTACATACAAAACATGTCACGCGTTTATATACAAAACATGTCACGATAAACAAAACATGTCACGCGTTTTAATGCAAAACACTTTTTTTAAACACGCAACGCCTTTTGAAAACACGTCACATGTTTGAATAAAAACCATGCGACGCGTTTTACAACATGTGACACGTTTAATTTCAGAACCCATCATTGAACACCCGACGCTTCTTTTAACACGCTAAGTCTGCTTCATGACCGATTAGCTCTGACAGGTAGATAAACGGAGGCACGAGTAGATAAACGGAGGCACGAGTAGTTTTCTCTTTAAATAAGCATTGGTATATTGAACAGTACCTAGCGTGTAGCAGTATACTGTACTTCAAACTTTACATTTATGAAAACAAGTGAATTGACAAGTAATTCCTGTACTAAATACAAAACTGTGTTGATAATTCTTTGTTTTTAGAATAAAAACACACCAAAACTCAACTAATGAAACACCTGCTTTTATGTTTTAATATGTTGGTTTCATACAAACGCTGTATTTGGAAGGCTTCATCAACTGAAACAAAATTAAACATCACCATTTTCTCATGCAATTGTATGTCTAACAGTGATTTACAGTTACCTATATACAAATGTTCACCTCCCCCAAATATAGACTGAAAATAGGTCTTTAGTATAAAACGATTTGCCTAGGACTATTGAAATAATTATTAAAGGGAATAATTATTAAAGGGAATATAACGACACAACCAAACAATCTTTATTATTCAGAGTCCTGAAACACTTGGGAAAGGGTGAAAGAATTATCAAGATTGGATGACAAATAAAGAAGATATGACCATTTGAAGATTTTGTTGAAACGATATGGAAGCCGCCATTTTGAGAGCTATGACATCACAGTTCAAAATGGCCATATATGGAATATTAATTAATATGAACAGTAACTGATATGAAAAATAAGTATACTTATTGGCAATAATGCTTTATATGACCAGTAAAGGATTTTGCATTTGCAATGATTTGCTTTGCATTAATGATATTTATCAATATTCCTTATATGGTAATTTGGAACTATGACGTCATAGTTCTAAAAATGACAGCACCAATATCCGCTTTAGAACAACATTCTAATGGTCATATCTTTTTTGTCAATCATCCGAATTCGATAATTCTTTCACCAAGTTTTTCAGAACTCTCTATAATAGAACGTGTTTGGTTGTATCGCTACATTCCCTTTAATGGTTTGCTAATATGCAAGTTGTGTAGAAAAACTAACAAAACGATGTGAGTTAAATGTTTCCTTTAAACTATAAAACCCAAAAACTCCCCGTGTGGTTGCCGGGGTATAATACAACCAATGCAAATACCGCTAGAGGCAGAGTGGTAGGACCCCACCCTTCATGTTCATTTTGTCATTTTTTTATCATGCTCATTTAAGGTTTTCTTCACGACACCGCATATGCAAATGTGGAAACGTGGCTCTATCGTAAATGGAGTGTCTACAATAGAATTTGCAGTTCTGCAGGTTAGAAGGTTCTAGGCACATTCTACTTATTTTATCTAGATGTAAATGGAGGTTGATGCGCCGTAAAACCCCAATTCAATTGCTCAACGCATAACCTAACATTAACATATAAAATAAGCTACTAATTATGTTACTTCATTACATATTACTCAACTAGATAATAGTAGATATACTTATGTTGAGGTCATTGGTCAAAAGTACTCCTCTAGTGGAATGACTAATGGCCCGCAATATTGGACTATTGACCAAGACCCGTGGGGTCACACTTTTATATAGAGTTATAGAGGAAAAATTTAAAACAATCTTCTTCTCTGAAACAACAATAGTTGGAGGTCTAATATTTTGCATGTAACATAAGCTCATAATTCTACTGGCGATCATTATCTCAAAGTTGGCCAAACCCCAGAGGTCACATGTTTTACATAACACTTATAAAAAGAGAAAACATTGAACCATCTCTGATAGCACATGGCGGGGACGTTTCATATAGTTCATGTAGCATAACCTATGGTCCTATACCAAGTTTGTTCAAATGGCGAACTTGGGGTCAAATCTGGCCCCGCCTTAAGGGTCACAGTTTTACGTATCTACCAAACATGTTCAAATGGTGAACGTAGCGTTACATTTAAGGCTGCACAGGGGTCACAGTTTAACTTAGAATTATATTGACATCTTTAAAACGTCTTCTCTGAACTTACTAGACCATTTTTATCTGACCCACCTTGCTTGCTGTTGCATTATATATGTCCACAAAGGACAGTGTCATTAGGTGAGCGATTCATGGCCATTTGACCCTCTTTGTTTGATCTGTAAGTACTTTAGTATTTATTGTGTCGCCTTGGTAGCATGGCAGACACTTAAGGGATCAATTTGTCCGTCGTCCGTCTGTCACACTTTAACCTGCAACCTAACATTGGCCATAACTTGAAAAGTAGTTTGTTTACCTATGTTCATGAAACTTCACACACATCTTCATCTTACCCCAAGGAATGGTATTACGCATGTCCAATAACTCTGACTTTCACCTTGGCAGAGTTATCTCCCATTCATACAATGTTAACCTGCGACCTAACCAATTCAGCTCACAACTGGCCATAACCTTGAAATAAAAACCCGGCAGCGACACACGTGTTCCGTGGAACATACTTTTAGCTTAACATATACATTATTAGCTGCCGCTCGATATTTCCGAAGGGGTAAAAAACTATCGTCATCACTCGTCTGCGTCCGGTTAAAGTTGTATATACGAAACTACTCAACATAATGGATTGAAACTTACGGATGTATTTGGCATCATTAGACAACATCATACAGCCACGTTCTACAACTCATGCTTTTTTTTTAAACAAAATTATGGCCCCTTTTATACTTAGAAAATTTGGTTAACGTTTTGCATGTAAGCTTTATCTAGAAAACTGCTTTACATAACGGATTGGAACTTCACACATGTATTCAGCATCGTGAGACAACGCCATAGAGCCATGTTTTATAACAAATGCTTCTATTTTAACAAAATTATGACCCCTTTTATACTCCGAACATTTGGTTAAAGTTTTGTATGTAATGGATTGAAACTTCACACATGTATTCGGCATCACTAGACAACATCATGCAGACAGGTTATACAACCCATGCTTTCATTTAACAAAATTATAGCCCCTTTTATTCTTAGTAAAGGTTAAAGTTTTGTATGTAAGCTTGTATCTCGAAAACTACTTTAGATAATGGATTGAAACTTCACAAATGTATTCAGCATCACTATACAACATCATAGCCAGGTTCTACAAATCTTGCTTATTTTAAGAAAATTGTGGCCCTTTTTCACTTAAAGTATGTATCATTACGTGGTCCGAGTATTAACTTCCATACCTCATCCAACTCCTTCTCCAAAAAAAAAGGGGAAAACTGGGATGGCTGGGGTATGAAATAAAATCTTATTTTCGGCTTAAAAAACTCGCATATTGTAAAATTAAAACAATTAATAGTTAATTTTAAACAGGTTATGTCATTTTTCCCAGTGAAAAATGTTTTTAAAGGTGTTTTATCGTCGAAATATCCGTTATAAAACACTGCTAATATAAGCTTTCCCATCATTTAATGGAATTAAGGCGGGACCACGTAATGATGTTAGCGTGTTAACTGAATATTTTTTTAATTTAAATCGTTTCATTATATCTTAAAATCCCTTAAACAAGTCAATGCATTGACTTCCATATGAAGAACTCAGAGACAATTGCCATAATTGTGTTAGGCAATTAAGCAGAATTGTTCCTTTCAACTTAGTTTCCCAATAAATAGGCAAAGCTTCGAAAGTTGAACGTCTGCATCAACGGGCATATTCTTGTATATATATAAGGCAAAAAAAAACACCTGTGTTTCCGGTGGTCCGATGGACCCTATTTTTAAGGGGCCGACCCTAAAACTTTTTATGAAAAAAAATAAATAATAATAATAATAATAATAAGAATAATAATTTAAATTACATTTGTTCTGAACAATGATTTATCACAATATATCGAGGTAAACTGACATCACAGAGAATCTTCCAGTTGTATCATCACATTGTATGGGGTTTATGAGATAAATACATGTAGAATCTCACATCTTGCTTCAAAAAAAAAAAAAATGCCTACCGACCTACCCTATTTTTTATAGAGCATGCAATAGGAAACACACGTATTTTTTTTTGGCCTTACTGTGGCATCAATACCCAAAATGAACACCAAAAATGTGCAGCTTATGAATATCCTGTACTGTATCCATCACCAATGGATGTTTCATTATTTTAGTTTAAGAAATAAAAACGCAAATCATTGATGGAAATCCCCCTCTGCATTGGTTTATCATCTGTAGCTTGTTCAAAGTTCAGCTCCTGCACCTTCTGGCGGTGCTCCTGTTCTTAGAAACTAACCCTCCAAATAACGTCAACATTATGCTACAAAACCATATCCAGATGATAATGTATTTGTGCCGTTTAAAAGTATAATTTTATTTATGGGTTCTTAAAATACCCGTTACTGAATATGCGTAAAATTAATTATGAGTTGGTAAGTCTTAATTCGACGCTGCAGTTTTGTGGTTTGGTCTGACTGGTTCAATCCGTTTATATTGTGTCTAAAATATATAGTTTCGATTATCAAAATATGTAAGTTATATATATACCTTGTCGTCAGTAGGTTTAGAAACGGTGTACATCTGTTGTAAAATGTGCCTGTGGATGGCGGGATAGGAACTATAGGTTATTCCAAATAAAAATAATTCTTCTAAACCAATATGGCTGTCGACAAAGCACCGTTCCATACATATGAAACACCAAATTAAACAAATATTTAAGTGTTACTGTTACGTATAGACGTAGTTATTGTTATCAGACTTATATTTTATATAACTTATATTTCAGGCAATGGAGATGGATATAATTGAAGCAAATCCCGGTAACGGTAACGACAACGCTGACGACGCCGTCGATAATGGAAGCTCAGCACAAGTTTTGAGAGACGAACACAATTTTATTGAAAACGTCGCCAAGTTTTACAATGAGGAAGATCTAAGTGACGTGATTATCAAAGTGGGTGACCATCAATACTTTGGGCACAAGTTTGTTTTGGCCAAATCCAGCGATGTGTTCAGAGCGATGCTTTATGGCGATGGTTGGGCACATGGTAACGAGACGGACATTATTTTGACGGAAAGTGACGAGTGTCAAATTGTATTTGACGTCTTCCTTAAATTCATGTATTCAGCCGAGGTAACAATTACAGTGGAAACCGCCGTGGGTATACTGTGTTTAGCGGACAAATATGGTGTAACGTCTTTGAAAACGCTGTGTGTGAATTATATGCAAGAAAATACAAAATCACCCAAAATCCACAACGCGTTGCACTGGTATAATTGGGCAAAGGCTCTAAGTTTGGATGACTTGGTGGAGTCTTGTACAAAGACCATTGCCTGGAATATCGAGTCCATAATTGGTAAAGCAGAATGGCATAATATGGACTTGCAGTTTATTCGTGATATTCTGAATAACTCTGGATTGGTGGTCACAAATGAATACCGTCTTTACACCGGACTGGTATCATGGCTAATGTGCGAAACCCATCGAGACAAATTGCAGTCCAACGCGTTATCGCTTCTTCCCTTGATCAGGTTCCCACAGATGCTTGTAAGTCAGCTACACGCGATAGAGCAGTCTGAATTCTTTGCACTCGAGGAAACAAAGACCGCTATGAGAGATCTTGTTGGAAAGGCGTACAGGTACAGATCGCTGTGTCCGTCACAGGGATCGTTGGAAGTGTCATTCAATGAACCATTCTACAAACCCAGAAATTTCATGGACCTTGCCGTCGATTCCGTACGAATGCAAAGTACTCTTCGCTTTGGGATTCAAGTAGACGTCAGAACGTATGCCGGACCCGTGGTGTCAGAGGAGCGAAACGGCGAATGGAAGATTACGTACCGGAAACAAGACGACATGTGGAATATACACCTGTTCTGTCACGAGTCGGCCACCATTAACGGAGAGGCGTTAATAGAAACGAGTGTACTGGTCTTTAACCAAGATGACCGAGTAATCCAAGTAGACATGCTTCCGGCTACCGTCTGCTCGAGATCAAATAGTCTTTCTTTTCAAGTAACCATTGACAATCCTGAAGTTGCAAAGAGCATGATTCTGCTGATAAAGCCAATTCCTCGTTGATAATTTGTCTAGTGTCTGGCCTAAAATAAAGTAATCGGTGCTCGATCCTCAAACGATGCCATGTAGAGAGGAATACGATCTAACACGATACGTTATTCATACAAAAAATACGCGCTCAAGTCTGCACCGGAAGTTGCTTCTCTTTAATAATGCCATTTCATATTTAGCGGACAGACTTAAAATACTTTTCTTGAAAATATATATAGCATTCAAGACAATGATCAATCATGGGTATCGGGTTTATATAGGAGCATTCCAACCCTCTGTATAACTTTTATTTGTAGCGACTACTCCTCTGAAACTACTGGATGGATATTCATGAAACTTTACAGAAATGTTGCCCATGAAGTTTAGTTGATCCTAGCAAAAATTCATGTTGATGTGAAATCCAAGATGGCCGCCAAAGCTTAAAATAGATTTTTAAAATACAAGTTTGTAGCGACTACTTCTTGAAAACTCTAAGTGATATTGATATGGGACAATTCTAAAATGATCAGCATGACATGATGTTGGTCCTTGCCGAAAATCGTTTTGTTTCGGCGTTAAACATGGCTGCCAAGGGTAAATTTTCAAAATACAAGTTTGTAGCGACTACTTCTTGAAAAATATAAGTGATATTGATATGGGACTTTTTCTAAAATGATCAGCATGACATGATGTTGGTCCTTGTCAAAAATCGTTATGAGTTGACGTTAAACATGGCTGCCAGCGGCCATCTTTGTTTACATAGAATTATATAGTAAAAGATTGTAGTGACTACTTCTCTCAAACTACTTGGCGGATTTTCATGAAACTTTACAGGAATGTTGCTCTAAATGTCTTATTGATCCTAGCAAAATTTCAGGTTGGCCGGAAATTCAAGATGGCCGCCATGGCTAAAAATAGATTTTCATACGAGTTTGTAGCGACTACTTCTTGAAAACTATAAGTGATATTGATATCGGACTTTTTCTTAAATGATCAGCATGACATGATGTTGGTCCTTGTCAAAAATCGTTTTGATTCGATGTTAACCATGGCTGTCAGCGGCCATCTTTGTTTACATAGAGTTATATAATGAAAACTTGTAGCGACTACTCCTCTCAAACTACTTGACGGATTTTCATGAAACTTCACAGGAATGTTGCTCTTAATGTCTTATTGATCCTAGCAAAATTTCAGGTCGGCCGGAAATTCAAGATGGCCGCCACGGCTAAAAATAAGCCGTATAACAATGTTTTTCCATATTATAGGTTTCATTAAAAGTTCATTGATTTTGTTCCAGCCCTGAAATAACAGGATGTAAAGTTCTTAATGTTTTTCTTATTCGATTTAAAACGTATTATTTGTAATGTTTCACTGCCATACTGGGATGTTGATTAAGAGGAAGTTCTGGAAACAAATGAAGAACTTAATTACAACACACACGAATATTTTAAATTTAATCACATTTATTTAACCTCTAAATGAGAAGACAAAATGTAAGTTCATTAATAAATACATACTACAGAACAAGTTTGATTTATCAAATGCACGTTTGTTTGTCTGTTACACATCTTCCAGTAGATGGCGCCAAAAACAGTCGGCCATTTAGACACATACATAATTGATAGACGTTATCGTAAAGTTTGCCGCTGCTGTTGGGAGAACTGACACCTATGTTCGGCATGAACACTTCTGTAGTATTCAGACTTATCTGAAAAAAGGAGAAAATTCACTTTAGCACATATGCGGTGTTGATCTAGAAATTATTGTTGCATTTATTTAGTTGAAGTGACATAACCCATTGGGTCGGTGTATATTCTTTATATTATTTGTTGTGTTTTCTGTTATGCTGCACGTGTCACTAAAATAAACGATTTATTTACTGATACATTTGGTCATACTTTATTCATATGTGCATTGGTAGTTGGCCAGCACGCTCACTAGAATACCGTGCGACGTTTTGTGATAGCGGGTGTCGTAGGCGCCTGGATATATACGTTGTCTGTCTACCCATATGGAACGCCAAATTAACAGAAACTCAGATAATTGCACCTCTCTTCAAATAGTTAAACCTCTCTCTTCAAATAGTTAAACCTGTCTTCAAATCAGTTTATGTGCATAATATTCATTTGTAGCGGTACAAATAATTGGACCGCGGTTTAAATCATTGGAACCAATGTACATGTATGGAATTATGGAATATATCCATAAATGAATTAAGCTGCACTTGAAATAAATTGAACCGCGGTTCAAATCAAGATATGCGAAGAAATAATAATAAAAAAAAATACTTGGTGCTCCCTTCGTGTAAAATCGTTTTGCGCATGTGCAACGAAGCAACCCCAAGGAAGACGCAAACGGTAATTATTACTAGCAATATATATTCAGTTTTATATATATTTAAACATGTTATGCCCCCGAAGTGCGGCATATAGTAGTCGCACCGTCCGTCCGTCAGTCAGACCGTCCGTCCATACAGTCGTGTCCGGTCAATAACTGACATTCCTGGACGGATTTTCAAATAACTTGGCTCAAGTGCTCACCACAATAAGACGACGTGTCGCGCGCAAAATCCAGATCCTTTGATCCAAAGTCAAGGTCACACTTAGAGGTCAAAGGTAAAAAAGAAGTGCTTTCGTGTCCGGTTAATAACTTCGACATTCATGGACGGATTTTCAAATAACTTGGCACAAGCGCTCACCACAACAAGACGACGTGTCGCGCGCAAAATCCAGTTCCGTGGCTCCAAGGTCAATGTCACATTTAGAGGTCAAAGGTCAAAACCACTTCGGGGGCATTTGCCACTTACATTGACATTTCTTGTTTAAACATTTAATCATTATGTTGCAAAGTATCGAAAATGTTCACGTTCTTCACGCATGTGCCTATCTCTGTCTATTATTAAACTAACCCACCAAATAAGGGCAAAATTACACTATAAAACCATTTATCACAAATATATCCAGGTGTTCAGGTCATAATTATAACGATGTATATAAGCCGATTAAAACTAAAGTTTCATTCGCGGGTTCTTAAAATACTCGTCATTAAATATGCCTAAAATTAATTATGAATTACTCTTATAGTGTGTTTATAGAGTTTTTATTCTAAAAATGGGTAAATTATTTATATAACTCGCCCGCAGTAGGTTTAGATAGAGATTATTTAACTGCTGGGATCGATTATAGGGAAACCCTTCACGACTGGTAGACGTGTGGTTCTTTTCACGAACGAGCGCACGCGAGTGAGTGAAAAAACAAAGCACGTATACCATCAAGTGAAGGATTACCCAATAATCGATCCCAGCAGTCAAATAATCTATTTATTACATTTTAAATTACGTTTTTCAAACAAATATTCGCTTTATTGAACGTTATCGGCGGATGACGTCGACGTCAGCAACACTTTGTTGACGACGTCTAAACGTCGCAACGTTAGTTATTATTGTGTTCTGAGTTAGTTATTAATATTCAGCGATTATGAATATTCTTGCACTGAGAAATCCCGATCTTTCACGCATAGAAATGTAATAAAAATGGTTTACATATGTTGTAAAATTTGGCTGTGTTGGCGGGATAGCTACTTTAATATGTTTATTGTAAATGTGCTTTGTGCGTTATGTTTGTTTTGTAATGCTTTATGCATGTGATACTGTGTAGCATGCCTAGTTTCTTAGATGTTTGTTTGTGTGTATCGGTTCACAAGCTTATCTTATCCAGTGATGTAATAAACATCTGTTTCGTCTATCCGCTGGTAAACATCTGTTGTGTCTATCCGCTGGTGCAGTCTCCGTGGCCGAATGGTTAACGACGTTGCGTTGTAAACATTCGCCTCTCACCGCTGCGGGTTCGAATCCCACTGGGAGCTCAAACTTGTAAGTGAGGAAGTGTCGATTCTTACGGATGGCGGGTGGTGTACAGTACTGGTTCTACCCAGGAAAAATGGGTGGTCTGTCTCCACCACAAAAAATCGACCGTCATATATAACCTTACATGTGTTGAAAATGACGTAAAAACACCACATAAACATAAAACATCTATCCGCAGGTGGTGGTTTATGGAGAAAAAATCGTCTCGTCGCCCTTTTCGAATTTTTTTTTGTGATTTTGACAGCGAAAGCGTCGTCAACGGTCAAGTTTTGCGTTTAGGCCACATTCTCGACAACACTTTGCACTGGACCTTTCAAACGTCGGTAACAGTTCTATCTTGGGTAGGTGCATTGCAACGTGACATAGCAATGGCGGGTGTGACCTGGACCTTCACATTCAATGTAAAGGGCAGATAACTTTTTTTTACCTTGGTAAGTGATATATGTCCATGCTCCTCGTGTTAGTTCGTGTTTTCGTTTCCTTAAAGACACATTTCCCAACTGAATATAGTCGTTGAAAAATCATTGATAGCATGCTTTTTAACTGCTTACTTCTCGCTGACTGATTACCACAGAGACATTATATTGAGGCCCCATCACAGTTTTTTTATTTTCATTTACTATTACCTTAGTTTTTGATATAAAATATATTGTAACTAAAAACACTAGATTGTTTATTATGGGGGAGCATAAAGTCGCCACTTTTTCCGTCCTTCGTCTGTGTGTCCGTGCGTCCGTGCGTCGCACTTTTTGTCTGGAGCATAACTCAAAAGGTATGCTTGATTAAAGTTCGTGTGAATGATTAGGACAATGAGACGGAGTGCAGTTCATAGGAACCATAACTCTAGCTTCACTATTTTTTTTAATTATCTCCCTTTTTTGAAATATCTTATCCGGAGCATAATAGTGTTCCGTACGGATTCATTTTGAATAAGGAAGCACTCACACTAAACATTACTTTTTTCTGTGTAACTTTTGGGATGCATCCATCGGTTCTACCGATTCTCTTGTTGTTATTAATATCAGAAAACAAACAACAACACACGAAATAGAAGTGATACTTTTACTGCACCATATATTAATATTTGTTCCACCTATGGCCCATATGAGGTTGTCCATACGGATTTGGTAACCACTGTCTACACTTGTATTTCTGCAGAAGATTTTTTAAGATTTGTTAAATGAAACTGATTAGCCCCATTGCGGGGGCATTTATGACCTCAGATGCACCATTCGAACAAACATATAATGATGCTTCACATAAACTTGGGGTCGTCCGTGGTCGAGTGGTCTCAGACTTGAAATCACATGTCCCTCACCGCTGTGGGTTCGATTCCCCATGGGGCCAGGACTGTTGTAACAAGCTATCCAGCTTGCTTGCGGAACGTTGATGGTTCTACTCAGGTGCGCGCCCGTGCACGAAAAAATGCCCGGGTTTGCACCTGGGGTCTTCCTCCACCAGTAAAACGCTGGAATGTCGCCAAATGACCTTAGCTGTTGGTGCAACTATAAAGTCCAGTTTAATGAATTCATATAAAATTTGGTTGAATTCCGACAAGCGGTTTCTGAGAAAAAGTCGTCAGAAGCAAAAGATAACGAAGACGACGGACGACGGACAGACAACGGACGGACGAAGAGTGATTCCAAAACATCACATTGAGCCTTCGGCTCAGGTGATCAAAAACACTGACAGATGACAACGATTTTTGAATTTTGAAGTCCCGATGAGTTTCTTGCATTTGAAATTTACTAAAACATGGCAGAGAAGTAACTAATAATAGAGTATATTGTGCTAAAAATACAAAAACTATTAATTGTTAACACGGGTCTTTTAAGAAAATCCATCTATACATAGTTTGTTTTTTTTAGTTTTTTTTAACATATATACAAGTGCACATAAAATGCAAAACGGTTGTAATTTTTACTACATTATTATACACTCTTTATGGGACGGGCCTCATCCTTTGACAAAAAACTAATAATCTCTATTTCTTTGTGCAAATGTATTTCTAACAGCAATTTACAGTTACCTATAAAAATTCTCTCCCCCCTAAATACAATAGGCTCGAAATGTGTCTTTATAACAATATTGTGGTCCCGGTTGCACTACAGACCATCTTGTATAGACTCTAGAGCTTTTATTTTAAAAACAAATGCCAAAATTAACCGAAACACGTATCTGGGAGAACCATTTATTGAAAGCTCTCGTCTTTTATAAGGCAGATCAGTACCGCGGTACAAATGATATAGACCGTGGTACAAATGATTTGAGCCGTGGTAGAAATGATCTGAACCGCTGTTAACATATTTGAAGAGATGTGCAATATTAATTTCGCGTTCCATATACCCGGCGGCGGCTAATGATAGGTCCATCTGTAATTGGACGAGGAACGAGCAGAAGCCTCTTTAGGGATTCGAACTTAGGGGATCGTGATAATTGTCAGGCGGACGCTGTACCCACTGTCGAGATCGACTGTGTCGCGTTATGAACACGGTGTAGTTTTCACAAGATGGCGGACGAGCACGTTTGCCAAAGGTAGGTGTCGTTTAAAAGTATCTATATGTCATGTAGTTGGTACTTGATTACCATTTTAGAACAACCAGTGTAGGCAGGGATGTTTTCATTCAACATGCCAGCTCTCCACTAGTCGTTTTCTTTCATTATAAGAGCATAGACTGTGTGCAAAACCTATGCTTGTCTTGTTTTGAAAAATCAAAACGAGGGACGGTCGCTATTTTCGCTTCAACTGATAAATTGAAAACATTTAATAATTTTTACGACATAAAAATAACCAAATGTTTATCTCCGGAATACAATGGAATAGTCTTATGCTCCGAAAAACGCCATTGAGGCGTATTATGCTTTTGGAAATAACACCATGTACACAGTGCAGAGCGCATGTACGCTTAAAATGAGAGAAAACGACTGATAGAGAGCTGACGAATTAAAACATCCTTACACACACTGGTCGAGATGGAATTGTAATTTATTACCAATGACATGAAATACTGGTACATTTGAACGACACCTACTTGCTCGTCCGCCATCTTGTCAAAACTACACTGTGTTTCAAAATCGCGACACCGTGTTTCGATCTCACAGTGGTACCTCGTCACAACACAAGCTATATGGCGTACTTAATTCTACTGAGGCCTCCTCTATATATATCCACACACACCATTACGATACGTATCATTATAATATTTTAATTGATGAAAGGAGCACATATAACGCTAGAATATGAGTATACAATATAAGGTATGGTGTTCCATTAAGGTCATAATACTATTACGTGTCGACTTGTAAACGTACGATGGTACGTCATCGTGCCTTGGTACACCCGCCATCGTACTATCGCCATCGTACCATCGCCACCGTACCATCGCCATCGTACCATCGACATCGTACTTGTAAACGTACGATGGTATGCGATCGTACCTTGGTACACCCGCCATCGTGCCATCGCCATCGTACCATCGATATCGTACTTGTAAACGTACGATGGTACGCCATCGTGCCTGGGTACACACGCCATGGTACCATCGACACCGTACCATAGACATCGTACTACCATCGACATAGTACCATCGATATCGTACTTGTAAAGGTACGATGGTACGCCATCGTGCTTCGGTACACCCGCCATCGTACCATCGCCATCATACCATTGACATCGTACCATCGATATCATACCATCGGCATCGTACCGTCGACATCGTACCATCGCGTTTACAAGCCAATACGCGATGGTATGATAGCCCGAACGGAGCCCCGTATTAAGGTTACCTTGTTATTTGATTGAAATATAATATCCTGGGAACTCTTCATCACTATGTCCCCTTCTGGGGCCTCCAGTAAAACTCTGTTTCTACCTGACAGCACTATAGAACTAGATGATGACTCCAATCTGAAAAAATACCATTCACTTACTATTGCGTCTGCTGTACCACGTACCACACAGGTACTATACTATGTATGAACAGACACGATTATGGATATGGAATTCATGAAGTTAATCAATCTTAGTCACATTGTGTGCATGACGTCGTCACAATATATCAAACCAATGGCATGCATACAACTGCCGCTGTGCTAAAGGTATGCAACCACCAATTATTTTCCCAATGACACCAATGTTAAAATGTCACATATTAATGATTTGCTGCAACTTCAATTCAAGTATGGATAATGCAGCAGTGTAATTGTCATATAAAAAAATAATTCAGAAAATTATCAAAAAAGACGACATATTAGAAAGTTATTATTTGTTTACTAAACAGGTCAGGGGGTACATATGTTTTCATTGATAGTTGCTCACAAAGAGTATGCGTAGCTTCGAAATTTGGAAAATGTTAATAATAATCCAGTAAAAACCAATCAATACTCTTCTTTAGTATACAACAACAAAATCGAATAGAAATGGGCTAATTTCCACTAATTATATTATTTCCACTGCTACACAGCGTTTAAATATAAACGACTGTAAGAGTCCGCCATTATGTTTACCTGCTTGTTTTATAGGCGTAGCCATTTTCACAGTTTATAAATATCCCGCCACCTTACTTTCTTTATGTAAGTGACGCATCTGCATTATGTAAACAATATTGAGTGAAAGCCCAATACATGTATATCTTTTTTTACATGTATATCTTTTTTATAGTACGTAGATCAGACGCTTGGCCACGATCGTGGTTGGAATACGATTTATTTAGCCGTAATTTACGGCAAAAAAATCGGTGTTTGACTGTCGCTTGTATGAGTGGAACGGTACATTCCCCGTGAAGCAGTCTACTACTTATAATGCCCATGTATAACAAAAAAGGAGAGATTACTTTTTATTATAGAATCTTCATTCAACTACATCTCGCAAGGTTTATATGCAATTGGTGGTGTTAAACCTAGAGAGGCGTTCACTCTTTTAGAGAAAAAGTGGTATGTGCGCGCGAAGTACAACCGTTATTTCGATCTCTATAAACAATGGAATACTGTCTTTTTTGTTGCTCATCAGCTATTTGACAATCTCCGATTTTTGGCAAGTGCGTATTGGTGGTAATGACTGCTGGTGTTGATATTGTTTGGTTGGTGATGGACAGGGTCATTCATTTTTTTATTGATAGATCCTGGTGATGGGTGATGGTTATAATGATGAAAACAATGACGACCTTGCGTCTGTTGTTGATGATGACTGATTTATGGTGATTATGATGATTGATGATGATGATTATGAGATGATGATGAGATGATGATGATGAATATGATAAGCATGACGACGATGATGATTGATGGTGTAAGATTGTCGATATAAGGATGAGCAGCAAGTAAATGGGTTCGTTTTTGTTTTGCCGAAGACAAAACATAAGGCCAGCAACTTACCGTATGACTGTGTAATCACCCAGCAGTATTTAATAGTAGTGTTGAGTTGCTTACTATTATTATTTTATTCGTGTAAACAAAACTAAAACACACTTTTGACAAAAAGTGTCCAGTACCTGAGAGATCCTTTATATGGCCCGCGTATACTTGGTGTTTCCACGGAACCGTTAAACACGGCTTTACCTGAATTAAGAGGAATTACATGTATACTATTTTAGACAATGCATCAGTTGGGATGACCATTATACCAAAATGTGGACATTATTATGGGAAGCCATAACCGTCAAAATGTGGATATTTACAAACCATTCAATGACAGGCCATTTAATTCAACATGAAGTCATTTGATGACGTACATATTGATTCGATGCGACGTGTAAACTCGGTTCATTCGTTACAAAGTGAATTGATACGGTTCGAAGTGAAATGATACGGTATAAAATTTCAAACCATACGACGCAAAGTCATTTGATGACGTACATATTGATTCGATGCGACGTGTAAACTCGGTTCATTCGTTACAAAGTGAATTGATACGGTTCAAAGTGAAATGATACGATGTACAATTTCAAACCATACGACGCAAAGTCATTTGATGACGTACATATTGATTCGATGCGACGTGTAAACTCGGTTCATTCGTTACAAAGTGAATTGATACGGTCCGAAGTGAAATGATACGGTATAAACTCGGTTCATTCGTTACAAAGTGAACTGATACGGTTCGAAGTGAAATGATACGGTGTAACATTTCAAACCATACGACGCAAATAGAAATCATTCAGTGCAATGACAAACCATTTGACCAAAAAACTAATGCAATACAATCAAATACAAGTCGGTACGATGAACACTTAAACGATTCATCGAAAAATGTGAAGTGATACAGAACAAAGTAAATCAGCATGATGCATTATGAATCAGTTTAACGCAAACACATTTAGTCTGGTCGGTGCGATGCAAACGCAATCCGTTCGACAAAAACTGATTTCATTACGTGCAAAGTGAAACATTGCGACATCTTGCGGCGATATTTGCCACATCACTTGCAGGGTTATTTCCCCTACATAACATATATAATTATATATTATGATAAATCAAAGTACCAAAAGTACTGAGAATGTAAGGTTTGATAGGAAAGACTGTATGAATATTTGCACGATAAAATGTCCATAAATTTTACATAGTTTTAGCAAACTCGCCGATCTTTGGCGACCTACCAAAATCTTAGAGGGTCAATCCATTCCAAATATAGTGTGATCAATTGTCATTAAACTGTTTCAAATCTAGACTAGAATATTTTTTTATGAAATTGCTGATGGATAGACAGATTTGTGATTTGTGTTCATGGCCAAACTGTCACTCAAGATGACCTCCATGTCTAAAATTATGTCATTTACAGAGTGGCGTGTATTAAGTAGTTTTCCGGGAACAAGATGCACAAGAGGGCCTGTATCACTCTACTGGCTTGAATAGTCTAAGGCCGGAAAAAAGTTTTTGTCTCGCCTTTTCGAAGAAAAAAAGAGACATAGGTGTGGCTTTTCCGGCGGCGGCGGCGTCAACATTCAAGTTTTGCGTTTAGGTCATTTTCTCACAAACTGTATGCACTAGACCTTTAAAACTTTGCTTGTAGTTGTATCTTGGGTGGTACATCGCAACGTGACAAAGCAAATGTGGAAGTGACCTTGACTCTCCAAGCAAAGGGCAGATAACTTAATAATTTTTAGGGTCAACTTTTGCATTTAGGTCACTTTTTCACACACTGTATGCACTAGACCTTTAAAACTTTGCTTATAGTTGTATCTTGAGTGGTACAGCACAACGTGACAAAGCAAATGTGAAAGTAACCTTGACCCTCCAAGCAAAGGGCAGATAACTTTAATTGTTAGAATTACATCACTCTCTCATGAATTATAATTATGCACTAGATGTTTTAATCCTAATTTATAGCTTAATCTTTGGAAGAAAACATATCCTATTTTGACATACATGTAGTTGTAGTGCATCGTTTTGGATGCCTGGATTTCATCTATGGCCTTGACCTACTTTCTGGAGCTGATGATTTTTAGCTCTACTGGCCAAGGGCCTTCACTTTTCATCCGATCTTTACAAAACTTTAATATATTGTTAATATCAATGAAAGCTCGCACAAGTTCGAAAACCAGCCAGATCGGACTAGTAACAGCGGAGTTATGGCCCTTGATTTAGTTAAAAAATTCTATATTTTGCCTCGTTAACACGACAGGGCTTTCATTTTTCATCTGATCTTTACCAAACTTAACCAGATGTTTTGCCTTTTTTTTTTATTATTAGTATAATTTTTTCATTATTTGTACATTTTTTTTTGTCTAAGTTTGTTTTAAATATATTTTCTTTTCTTTTTTCTTTTTTCCTTTTTTTTTATTTATTTATTTATTTTTTTGTATTTGATATATTTATTGATTTATTGTTTTTTGTTGTTGTTTTGTTGTTGTTTTTTTTTTTAAAAAAAAATATATATATATTTTTCATTTTTTTATTTCATTATTTTTTTCGGTTCGTTGATTTTTGATGGCCCCTTGACATTTTTACTTTTAAATTTCTTGTCGGCTCTACTCCTCCTAAAGCCTTGTTGGATTTCGACGAAACTTGGCAGGAAGCATCGGTAAGATGTCTAGTTGTGCATATCACGCTTTTTTCCAGTGCGCTGATTTATGACGGAGTTATGGCACTTTCACATTTAAATTTCTTGTCGGCGCTACTCCTCCTAAACTTTCTATAAAATTTGGCAGGAAGCCTCAGTATGATGTCTAGTTGTGCAAATCGCAGTATATCAATGAAATCTCGGACAAGTTCAAAAACCAGCTAGATCTTGTTAGTAACGACAGGTTATGGCCCTTGATTTGTTGAAAAATGCTATATTGTATTTCCTTTGTTAAATCTGTAGTTACATCATTTTTTATCTGATCTTTACCATATTTGTTTAGAATGTTAATATAACCTCCCACCCCACCACCCCGCCCCATTTTTATAAAATTTTATTCATAGAAGTGGGACAATTTAAAAAATACCCATGCCAGACTAGACACAGCAGACTTATTGCCTATGATTACCAGGTGAGCGATCTAAGGCTGTTGTTTTTGCAATGTTTTAAAAAAATACTGATGGGAATTGACAACCCTTGATGTAAGAGCCGTTTTAGCCAGTAGAGCATCCACAGGCCCTCTTGGGCCTCTTGTTTTTAATATAATGGCATTTTACTTTTAAACAAATGCACTTAAATGTCACGGCAAGCTCCATTGTTTTTAGTTACTAAAATGTTTACAACCCCATTTAAGCACCATTGACCGTTTTAAGTCCAGCCCCCGTTAGGCGAGACATGTGAATCAACGGATTTCTTGTTTAAAAAATCATAGGCTATAACTCTGATGTGTCTAGTCTGATGCAACTGGTTTTGAACTTGTCCAAGTTCAGTGGCGTAACCTAGAAAACGCTTTCTGCTGCAGGGACAAATAACTTAACAAGAGGCACTACCCGTTGATTCAACTTCTCTATGTCTGTCCCACACATTGAAAAGAACTTTTACTGTAGTATTTACTAAAAAATTAAATACAAATTTATTGGTGGAAAGAAGAATTGAATCCATCAGCAATTTCATAAAACAATATTCTAGTCTAGATTTGAAACAGTTTAATGACAATTGATCACAATACATTTAGAATGGATTGACCCTCTAAGATTTTGGTAGGTCGCCAAAGATCGCCAAGTTGGCTAAAACTATGTAAAATTTATTGGAAATTTGATCGTGCAAATATCCATACAGTCTTTCCTATCAAACTTTGCATTCTCAGTACTTTTAGTACTTTGATTTATCATATATTATGTAGGGGAAATAACCATGCAAGTGATGTGGCAAAAATCGCCGCCAGATGTCGCACCGTTTCACTTTGCACGTAATGAAATCAGTTTCTGTCGAACGGATTGCGTTTGCATCGCATCGAATCAATATGTACGTCATCAATTGACTTTGCGTCGTATGGTTTGAAATTTTACACCATATCATTTCACTTCGAACCGTATCAATTCACTTTGTAACGAATGAACCGAGTTTATACCGTATCATTTCACTTTGAACCATATCAGTTCACTTTGTAACGAATGAACCGAGTTTACACGTCGCATCGAATCAATATGTACGTCATCAAATGACTTTGCGTCGTATGGTTTGAAATTTTACACCGTATCATTTCACTTCGAACCGTATCAATTCCCTTTGTAACGAATGAACCGAGTTTACACGTCGCATCGAATCAATATGTACGTCATCAAATGACTTTGAGTCGTATGGTTTGAAATTTTAAACCGTATCATTTCACTTTGTAACGAATGAACCGAGTTAACACGTCGCATCGAATCAATATGTACGTCATCAAATGACTTCATGCTGAATTAAATGGCCTGTCATTGAATGGTTTGTAAATATCCGCATTTTGACGGTTATGGCTTCCCATACATTATATATAAAATCGTTTGTTCCGTCTTCTCTTAAACTATGGAATAATCTGTCAGTAGAAATACGAAACTCGGAATCTATATCAATTTTCAAGAGAAGACTATTAACATCTGTATTTCCGAGTACAAAGGTACCAAAATACTACTTAAGTGGTCAACGTTTGTTTTCTGTTTTACATGCCAAAATGAGGAATTTGTGTAGTAATCTTAATAGTGATTTATACCTTAATCATTTACGCGATTCACCCGTTTGCGAGTGCGGATTTGAAGTAGAAGATGCTGAACATTATTTTTTCCAGTGTAACACTTTTTTCACATACCGGCTCCAACTCTTTCAATCCACCCGCCATTTACACCCGTTAAATATAAGAACAATCCTTTATGGTCTCGAACAGTTAACTGACAGAGGAAATGAATCTCTCTTCGAAGCAGTTCAAACATATATACGCGAAACACATAGGTTTACATAATCTGTCTCTGTTGTTTTTAAACAATCTACACGTACTATGCGCGTACACTATATTTTGAAAATGTTATCTAGATAGCGTTCAGGCGTTCTTAAACTGACTGAATTCAAATTGGGGTAAACTAGTCTTTCTCACTATTCTCACTATTCTATCCTCTCTCTTTCTCTATTATGTTTTCTCTTTAAATTGTATTTACTTATTCAGCTTTATTCTATATCAATGTATTTGCCATTGTATTTTATTTTATTACTCTCAGCCATATACATTCGCAATTTCAAAATGCTAACTGGGAAGGGTTTAATCTAATGTTGGTAGAACTTGTTACCCAACCCATTTGTCATTATAATATGTCTACTCGTATATATGTTTATATTTGCTCTGTTTGTAAAATATTGGCAATAAAATATGTTTAAATCATATAAAATGTGGGCATTGTATATAATTATAATTTAATAGCGTCAATCCCAAATCCGACCATAAATATCATGAAGCCAACCGCTATATGTGACCTCATTTATTCCGTTTCTGATCTCATTACATTATGTATACCAACTGCTATATGTGACTTGATCCATATATTATGTCAAGGCCCAGAGGAAGTCAAGAGTAAGATGAGGTCCAAGGGACAACGTTAGGCCAGTTGACCATTGATTAGGGGTTAGTGGGGTGAAGCCCGCTGAAGTCCAAGATAGTCTGTGTTTGAATTTCATGATTTTTAGCTTAAGGGTGTACTCGTAATGCGGTTCATATGATTATACATTGAATTAATTTTAGTCACAAAATATATGTGTAAGCGATACGGAAACCCTGGTTAAACTATACTAAATTCGATTTTTGTTATCAATTTTATTGACAAAAACATTTTTGGTCAAATTTTCAGAATGTGTCAGAACGTAAAATGTATGCGTGTGCGTGTGATTTTTCACAAACATGCGTGTGTCTCACGCCCAATGCGTGATGCCTGATCGATTACGCTTTTGACCTCATTATGAACAAAAGTACCAACCGCTATATGTGACCTCGTCGATTCCATATCTGACCTCCTTTTCGGTGACTTTGAACCGACTTTTCCCCGAGGGGTCCCGAACTTCAAAACTCTCGCAGGACGCTTCTATTTTACTGTTACCTAAATAAGAATACATAAGTGCAACATTAAGGTCATTAAGTGCATATATAAGCATTGTAAGTAACAAGAAAAATGGCGGCCATTGTAAAATGAAGAACACCCACTGATATAGTTTTGTATTCGTATTTGTCAGGGTGGATACAGTGATGAGATATATTTGGTCATTTAAACTGTACGATTTCTTTCGGGGTTTTTTCGGGTCGCATATTCGTTGAATAGATGATTATAAACTAACAATTGTTTTTAAGATATCGTGACCTACCAGGTTTATTTTCATAAATTCATTTTTAACATGAATTTTTCACACACTATAGCATGCTTACCTATATGAAGATTGTTCGTATTTTCTAAATTTCTGGCATTTAACATGATATCTCTGTGTGATACTATATTCAACCTATCCTGAAAAGTGTTCGAAAATAAAACACATCAACACTATAGTAAAACTGCTTTCCATTCCCATCATATATAACTATGCATACAATTATAAGTAAATATCACATTAAATATCAATTATATAGCAGACATCCACGAATTGTTTGTTTTTAATTATATATACTGAACCAAACAGCTAACGCACCAGTAGACTATCTCAATGATAATAATAATCAATCAATCAAAACAAATTTCATTTTGAACGGGACCAACATCTTGTCAATAACGACTGTAAATTTAAAAAAAATCATTCAAATCCCCTGTCCCCAACGGTACCAGTCGGCATATAATAACTTCATACATTAAAGGTATTGTCTACTGGTGCGTTAGCTGTTTGGTTCAGTATATATAACTACAATGTATTTACGAGAGGCAGTACAAACACTTCGTGGATGTCTGCTATATAATTGATATTTAATGTGATAAAGAAAGAAATAATGGATGTACTTATAATCACTGGTATAATTATGTCTCTTTTCTTAAATAAATTATATATTACTACATTTGGTTTAAACAAATACAACTGTCCAATGTTTCAATATTACAAACAAAGACATTGCAAACAATAACTATAATTATCTACGGCAGAAGGGTTTCTTTTCGCAAAAAAAGAGTAGCAACTATAGTCAATAGTATGTACTAGTATATGTAGTTTACAGTATGTACTAGTATATGTAGTAGTATGTACTAGTATATGTAGTTGTATGTACTAGTATATGTAGTTGTATGTACTAGTATATGTAGTTGTATGTACTAGTATATGTAGTTTACAGTATGTACTAGTATATGTAGTAGTATGTACTAGTATATGTAGTTGTATGTACTAGTATATGTAGTTGTATGTACTAGTATATGTAGTTTACAGTATGTACTAGTATATGTAGTAGTATGTACTAGTATATGTAGTTGTATGTACTAGTATATGTAGTTTACAGTATGTACTAGTATATGTAGTAGTATGTACTAGTATATGTAGTTTACAGTATGTACTAGTATATGTAGTAGTATGTACTAGTATATGTAGTTGTATGTACTAGTATATGTAGTTTACAGTATGTACTAGTATATGTAGTAGTATGTACTAGTATATGTAGTTTACAGTATGTACTAGTATATGTAGTTTACAGTATGTACTAGTATATGTAGTTTACAGTATGTACTAGTATATGTAGTTTACAGTATGTACTAGTATATGTAGTTTACAGTATGTACTAGTATATGTAGTTTACAGTATGTACTAGTATATGTAGTTTACAGTATGTACTAGTATATGTAGTTTACAGTATGTACTAGTATATGTAGTTGTATGTACTAGTATATGTAGTTGTATGTACTAGTATATGTAGTTTACAGTATGTACTAGTATATGTAGTTGTATGTACTAGTATATGTAGTTGTATGTACTAGTATATGTAGTTGTATGTACTAGTATATGTAGTTGTATGTACTAGTATATGTAGTTGTATGTACTAGTATATGTAGTTTACAGTATGTACTAGTATATGTAGTTGTATGTACTAGTATATGTAGTTGTATGTACTAGTATATGTAGTTGTATGTACTAGTATATGTAGTTGTATGTACTAGTATATGTAGTTTACAGTATGTACTAGTATATGTAGTTGTATGTACTAGTATATGTAGTTGTATGTACTAGTATATGTAGTTGTATGTACTAGTATATGTAGTTTTCATACTATAGTCAATAGTATGTACTAGTATATGTAGTTTACCTACTATAGTCAATAGTATGTACTAGTATATGTAGTTGTATGTACTAGTATATGTAGTTTACAGTATGTACTAGTATATGTAGTTGTATGTACTAGTATATGTAGTTTACAGTATGTACTAGTATATGTAGTTGTATGTACTAGTATATGTAGTTGTATGTACTAGTATATGTAGTTGTATGTACTAGTATATGTAGTTGTATGTACTAGTATATGTAGTTGTATGTACTAGTATATGTAGTTGTATGTACTAGTATATGTAGTTTACAGTATGTACTAGTATATGTAGTTGTATGTACTAGTATATGTAGTTGTATGTACTAGTATATGTAGCTGTATGTACTAGTATATGTAGTTTTCCTACTATAGTCAATAGTATGTACTAGTATATGTAGTTTACCTACTATAGTCAATAGTATGTACTAGTATATGTAGTTGTATGTACTAGTATATGTAGTTTACAGTATGTACTAGTATATGTAGTTGTATGTACTAGTATATGTAGTTTACAGTATGTACTAGTATATGTAGTTGTATGTACTAGTATATGTAGTTGTATGTACTAGTATATGTAGTTGTATGTACTAGTATATGTAGTTGTATGAACTAGTATATGTAGTTTACAGTATGTACTAGTATATGTAGTTGTATGTACTAGTATATGTAGTTGTATGTACTAGTATATGTAGTTGTATGTACTAGTATATGTAGTTTACAGTATGTACTAGTATATGTAGTTTACAGTATGTACTAGTATATGTAGTTGTATGTACTAGTATATGTAGTTGTATGTACTAGTATATGTAGTTTACAGTATGTACTAGTATATGTAGTTGTATGTACTAGTATATGTAGTTGTATGTACTAGTATATGTAGTTTACAGTATGTACTAGTATATGTAGTTGTATGTACTAGTATATGTAGTTGTATGTACTAGTATATGTAGTTGTATGTACTAGTATATGTAGTTGTATGTACTAGTATATGTAGTTGTATGTACTAGTATATGTAGTTTACAGTATGTACTAGTATATGTAGTTGTATGTACTAGTATATGTAGTTGTATGTACTAGTATATGTAGTTGTATGTACTAGTATATGTAGTTGTATGTACTAGTATATGTAGTTTACAGTATGTACTAGTATATGTAGTTGTATGTACTAGTATATGTAGTTGTATGTACTAGTATATGTAGTTGTATGTACTAGTATATGTAGTTTTCATACTATAGTCAATAGTATGTACTAGTATATGTAGTTTACCTACTATAGTCAATAGTATGTACTAGTATATGTAGTTGTATGTACTAGTATATGTAGTTTACAGTATGTACTAGTATATGTAGTTGTATGTACTAGTATATGTAGTTTACAGTATGTACTAGTATATGTAGTTGTATGTACTAGTATATGTAGTTGTATGTACTAGTATATGTAGTTGTATGTACTAGTATATGTAGTTGTATGTACTAGTATATGTAGTTGTATGTACTAGTATATGTAGTTGTATGTACTAGTATATGTAGTTTACAGTATGTACTAGTATATGTAGTTGTATGTACTAGTATATGTAGTTGTATGTACTAGTATATGTAGCTGTATGTACTAGTATATGTAGTTTTCCTACTATAGTCAATAGTATGTACTAGTATATGTAGTTTACCTACTATAGTCAATAGTATGTACTAGTATATGTAGTTGTATGTACTAGTATATGTAGTTTACAGTATGTACTAGTATATGTAGTTGTATGTACTAGTATATGTAGTTTACAGTATGTACTAGTATATGTAGTTGTATGTACTAGTATATGTAGTTGTATGTACTAGTATATGTAGTTGTATGTACTAGTATATGTAGTTGTATGAACTAGTATATGTAGTTTACAGTATGTACTAGTATATGTAGTTGTATGTACTAGTATATGTAGTTGTATGTACTAGTATATGTAGTTGTATGTACTAGTATATGTAGTTTACAGTATGTACTAGTATATGTAGTTTACAGTATGTACTAGTATATGTAGTTGTATGTACTAGTATATGTAGTTGTATGTACTAGTATATGTAGTTGTATGTACTAGTATATGTAGTTGTATGTACTAGTATATGTAGTTGTATGTACTAGTATATGTAGTTGTATGTACTAGTATATGTAGTTTACAGTATGTACTAGTATATGTAGTTTACAGTATGTACTAGTATATGTAGTTGTATGTACTAGTATATGTAGTTTACAGTATGTACTAGTATATGTAGTTGTATGTACTAGTATATGTAGTTTACAGTATGTACCAGTATATGTAGTTTACAGTATGTACTAGTATATGTAGTTTACAGTATGTACTAGTATATGTAGTTGTATGTACTAGTATATGTAGTTGTATGTACTAGTATATGTAGTTTACAGTATGTACTAGTATATGTAGTTGTATGTACTAGTATATGTAGTTGTATGTACTAGTATATGTAGTTTACAGTATGTACCAGTATATGTAGTTTACAGTATGTACTAGTATATGTAGTTTACAGTATGTACTAGTATATGTAGTTGTATGTACTAGTATATGTAGTTGTATGTACTAGTATATGTAGTTGTATGTACTAGTATATGTAGTTTACAGTATGTACCAGTATATGTAGTTTACAGTATGTACCAGTATATGTAGTTTACAGTATGTACCAGTATATGTAGTTTACAGTATGTACTAGTATATGTAGTTTACAGTATGTACCAGTATATGTAGTTTACAGTATGTACCAGTATATGTAGTTTACAGTATGTACCAGTATATGTAGTTTACAGTATGTACTAGTATATGTAGTTGTATGTACTAGTATATGTAGTTGTATGTACTAGTATATGTAGTTTACAGTATGTACTAGTATATGTAGTTTACAGTATGTACCAGTATATGTAGTTTACAGTATGTACTAGTATATGTAGTTTACAGTATGTACTAGTATATGTAGTTTACAGTATGTACCAGTATATGTAGTTTACAGTATGTACTAGTATATGTAGTTTACAGTATGTACCAGTATATGTAGTTTACAGTATGTACTAGTATATGTAGTTGTATGTACTAGTATATGTAGTTGTATGTACTAGTATATGTAGTTTACAGTATGTACCAGTATATGTAGTTTACAGTATGTACCAGTATATGTAGTTTACAGTATGTACTAGTATATGTAGTTGTATGTACTAGTATATGTAGTTGTATGTACTAGTATATGTAGTTGTATGTACTAGTATATGTAGTTGTATGTACTAGTATATGTAGTTGTATGTACTAGTATATGTAGTTGTATGTACTAGTATATGTAGTTTACCTTCTTTGATGTAATTTTGGAAGCAAACATCGTGTTAACTACCTCGGCTTGGCCATCGACATAAATCCCGTCATCCAATATTCTCACATCTCCAAAGTGAATGCCTTCCTGTCAAATAAACAAACAAGTCGTTACTGTGTATTCGTATAGTCCCGTAACTCACCGTTACTGTGTATTCGTATAGTCCCGTAAACTCACCGTTACTGTGTATTCGAATAGTCTCGCAAACTCACTGTTACTGTGTATTCGTATAGTCACGTCAACTCACCGTTACTGTGTATTCGTATAGTCCCGTAAACTCACCGTTACTGTGTATTCGAATAGTCTCGCAAACTCACCATTACTTTGTATTCGTTAAGTCCCGTAAACTCACCGTTACTGTGTATTCGAATAGTCTCGCAAACTCACCGTTACTGTGTATTCGAATAGTCTCGCAAACTCACCGTTACTTTGTATTCGTAAAGTCCCGTCAACTCACCGTTACTGTGTATTCGTATAGTCCCGTAAACTCACCGTTACTGTGTATTCGTATAGTCCCGTAAACTCACCGTTACTGTGTATTCGAATAGTCTCGCAAACTCACCGTTACTGTGTATTCGAATAGTCTCGCAAACTCACCGTTACTTTGTATTCGTATAGTCCCGTCAACTCACCGTTACTGTGTATTCGTATAGTCCCGTAAACTCACCGTTACTGTGTATTCTTATAGATCCGTAAACTCACCGTTACTGTGTATTCGTATAGATCCGTAAACTCACCATTACTGTGTATTCTTATAGATCCCTAAACTCACCGTTACTGTGTATTCGTATAGTCTCACAAACTCACCGTTACTGCATATTCGTATATTCCCGCGAAATCACCGTTACTGTGTATTCGTATAGTCCCGTTAACTCACCATAACTGTCTATTCGTATAATCTCGCAAACTCACCGTTACTGTGTATTCGTATATTCTCGCGCCGTTACCATGTATTCGTATAGTCCCGACAACACACCGTTACTGCGTATTCGTATATTATTGTGAACCCACTGTTACTGTGTATTCGTATAGTCCCGACAACTCACCGTTACTGTGTATTCGTATAGTCGGGCAAGCTCACCGCTACTGTGTATAGTCCCGCCAACTCACCGTTACTGTGTATTCGTATAGTCCCGTAAACTCACCATTACTGTGTATTTGTATAGTCTCACTAACTTACCGCTACTGTGTCTTGGTATATTCTCGTGAACTCACCATTACTGTGTATTCGTATGGTCTCGCCAACTCACCGTTACTGTGTATTCGTATATTCTTGCGAACTCATCATTACTGTGTATTCGTATAGTCCCGTAAACTCACCATTACTGTGTATTCATATAGTCTCTCAAACTCGCCGTTACTGTGTATTCGTATATTCTCGCGAACTCACCGTTACAGTGTATTCGTATAGTCCTATGAACTCACCATTACTGTGTATTCGTATAGTCCCGCCAACTCACCGTTACTGTGTATTCGTATAGTCGGGCAAGCTCACCGCTACTGTGTATAGTCCCGCCAACTCACCGTTACTGTGTATTCGTATAGTCCCGTAAACTCACCATTACTGTGTATTTGTATAGTCTCACTAACTTACCGCTACTGTGTATTCATATATTCTCGTGAACTCACCGTTACTGTGTATTCGTATAGTCCCGTAAACTCATTGCTACTGCGTATTCGTATATAGTCTTGCAAACTCACCGTTACTGTGTATTCGTATATTCTAGTGAACTCACCGTGTTATTCGTATAGTCTCGCAAACTCACTGTTAGTAAATAATCGTTTAGTTTCGCAAACTCACCGTTACTGTGTATTCGTATAGTCCAGTAAACTCACCATTACTGTGTATTTGTATAGTCTCACTAACTTACCGCTACTGTGTATTCGTATATTCTCGTGAACTCACCGTTACTGTGTATTCGTACAGTCCCGCCAACTCACTGTTACTGTGTATTTGTATAGTCTCACCAACTTACCGCTACTGTGTATTCGTATATTCTCGCAAACTCAAGGTTACTGTGCATTTGTATAGTCCCGTAAACTCACCGTTACTGTGTATTCGTATAGTCCTAAACTCACTGCTACTTTGTATTCGTATAGTCTCGAAAACTCACCGTTACTGTGTATTCGTATAGTCCCGCCAGCGCATCGTTACTGTGTATTCGTATAGTACCGTAAACTCATCGTTACTGTGTATTCGAATATTCTCGCAAACTCATCGTTACTGTGTATTCGTATATTCTCTCAAACTCACCATTACTTTTTAGCTCGACTATTCGAAGAATAAGAGAGCTAATGTAATCACCCCGGGGGCGGCGTCGGCGTCGGCGTTGGCGTCGGCGTCGGCGTTGGCGTTGGCGTCGGCGTCGGCGTCCCACATCAAGGTTTGCGTGTAAGCTGTGTTTACAAGTCTATATCTCTTACATTTCTTATCTTAGCACAACCAAATTTGGCCATGGGCTTCCTTATAGCATTATCTTAAGGGCTGCATAAGCACTTTTGGTTCCTGTAACCCATGGGCTCCCATGGAACCCAAATTATTATAGCCCATAAAATGTGTCCCATTTCACATCAAATTCTGCGTGTTAGCTGTGTTTACAAGTCTATATCTCTTACAATTCTTACCCTAGCACAACCAAATTCGGCCATTAGCTTCCTTATAGCATTATCTTAAGGGCTGCTTAAGTAATTTTGGTTCCTGTAACCCCTGGGCTCCCGTGGAACCCAAATTCTGATAGTCCTTAAAATGTGTCTGTTTCACATCAAATTTGCGTGTAAGCTGTGTTTACAGGTCTATATCTCTTACATTTCTTGTCCTAGCTGAACTAAATTTTAGAATTGGTTTCCTTATAGTATGTTGTAAAGGGTTGATAAGTACTTTCGTCTTCTGCAAATTCTGGGCTCCCATGGAACCCAAATTGTGATGGCCCATAAAATGTGCAATAAAGGCAGATCTAGGTTTGCATGTAAGCATGTATATATCTATAATTTTGGTTTGGGATTTCTTATAGCATTATGCATCTTATTTATACTTCACCGATATTGGGGCATGGGCTCCCTCCTCCCCCCGCCCCCACTCCCACCCCACTCCACATTTTTTTTTTTTTTACATATTTCTGTGTTGTTTTAGACAATTCTTACACATATGCCTCCTCGCCCCCTCCCCGCTTCTCAGCACCCCCACCCCCCAACCCTATAAACTATTTTTTTTTTACATATTTCTGTGTTGTTTTAGTCAATTCTTACACATTATGTTGCCCTTCCCCCTCTCCCCCCACCCCCCAACCCACTCCCGCGTCTAACCCCCGCTGCCCCCACCGTCCCCCCCCACTTGAAACTCTATTTTTTTTTATTACATATTTCTGTGTTGCTTTTGTCAATTCTTACACATTTTGCCCCTCACCCCTCCCCGCCATCCCCCCCCCACCCCCACTCCCAATCCCCCGCCCCACCACACACTCGAAACTAGACATATATTTATTTTTTACATATTTCTGTGTTTTTTGGTCAATTCATACACATAGCTTCTTACACATATGTTGCTTCCCCCCCGCCCCCCCCCCCCCCCCCCAACCCTGCTTCTCTCCACGCCCCCCACCCACCACACACACACACTCGAAACTCTTTTTTTTTTTTTTTTATATTTCTGTGTTGTTTTGGTCAATGTTGCCCCCACTACGCTCAAAACTGGAATATTTTTATTTAATGATTATTGTTTTTTTTACATATAACTGTGTTGTTTTGGTAATTTCTTACACATAGCTTCTTACACATACATGTTGCCCCCTCCACCCCCTCCCACACTATATCCCCCCACCCCCACTCGAAACTAGATTATTTTTCAATTCTTACACATAGCTATCGTGAACCCCCCCCCCCCGACCCTCTTGTTTTGGTCAATTATTACATAGCTTCTTACACATATATGTTGCCCTCCCCATCCCCCGCCTCTCCCCATTCCCCACTCAAAACTCGATTTTTAATCCTTTTTTTTCTTCATACATTTGTGTTGTTTTGGTGAATTCTTACATAGCTTCTTACACATATATGTTGCCCTCACCACCCCCACTCCCCCACCACCCACCCCCGCCTCTCCCCCACCCCCATCTCGCACCCCACTCAAAACTCGATTTTTTTTATTGATTTTTTTTTTTTTTTACATATTTCTGTGTAGTTTTGGTCATTTCTTACACATATTTATGTTGTGCCACCAACCCCACCCCCACATTGTTGTAGCCTTGTTTTCTGATGGTATATACTAGCTATACAATTTATTAATCTCTGAAAAATCGAATAGTCGAGCTGCGCTGTTCTCCGATAGCTCTTGTTATTCTTATAGTCCAGTAAACTCATCGTTACTGTGTATTCGTATAGTCTCGCAAACTCACCGTTACTTTGTATTCGTATAGTCCCGTAACTCACCGTTACTGTGTATTCGTATAGTCTCGCGAACTCACCGTTAGTGTGTATTCGTATTGTCCCGTAAACTCACAATTACTGTGTATTCGTATAGTCCTAAACTCACCATTACTGTGTATTCGTATAGTCTCGCGAACTCACCGTTGCTGTATATTCGTATAGTCTCGCAAACTCACCGTTACTTTGTATTCGTATAGTCCCGTAACTCACCGTTACTGTGTATTCATATAGTCTCGCGAACTCAACGTTAGTGTGTATTCGTATTGTCCCGTAAACTCACAATTACTGTGTATTCGTAAAGTCCCGCCAACTCACCGTTACTGTGTATTCGTTTAGTCTCGCAAACTCACCGTTACTGTGTATTCGTATAGTCCCGCCAACGCACCGTTAATGCGTATTCATATAGTACCGTAAACTCATCGTTACTGTGTATTCGTATATTCTCGAAAACTCACCGTTACTGTGTATTCGTATAGTCTCGAAAACTCACCGTTACTGTGAATTCGTATAGTCCCGCCAACGCACCGTTAATGTGTATTCGTATAGTACCGTAAACTCATCGTTACTGTGTATTCGTATAGTCCTAAACTCATCGTTAATGTGTTTTCGTATAGTCTCGCAAACTCACCGTTACTTTGTATTCGTATATTCTCGCAAACACACTGTTACTGTATATTCGTATAGTCTCGCAAACTCACCGTTACTGTGTATTCGTATAGATCCGTAAACTCACCATTACTGTTTATTCTTATAGATCCGTAAACTCACCGTTACTGTGTATTCGTATAGTCTCGCAAACCCACCGTTACTGTGTATTCGTATAGATCCGTAAACTCACCATTACTTTTTATTCTTATAATCCAGTAAACTCACCGTTACTGTGTATTTGTATAGTCTCGCAAACTCACCGTTACTTTATATTCGTAGAGTCCCGTTACTGTGTATTCGTATAGTCTCGCGAACTCACCGTTACTGTGTATTCGTATAGTCCCGTAAACTCACAATTACTGTGTATTCGTAAAGTCCCGCCAACTCACCGTTACTGTGTATTCGTTTAGTCTCGCAAACTCACCATTACTGTGTATTCATATAGTCCTAATCTCATCGTTACTGTGTATTCGTATAGTCTCGAAAACTCACCGTTACTGTGTATTAGCATATTCTCGAAAACTCACCGTTACTTTGTATTCGTATATTCTCGCAAACACACTGTTACTGTATATTCGTATAGTCTCGCAAACTCACCGTTACTGTGTATTCGTATAGTCCCGTAACTCACCGTTACTGTGTATTCGTATAGTCCCGTAAACTCACAATTACTGTGTATTCGTATAGATCCGTAAACTCACCATTACTGTTTATTCTTATAGATCCGTAAACTCACCGTTACTGTGTATTCGTATAGTCCCGTAAACTCACAATTACTGTGTATTCGTATAGTTCCGCCAACTCACCGTTACTGTGTATTCGTATAGTCTCGCAAACTATTCCTATGGCGTTATTTAACAGTGTTGAGTACAATACTGAATTCTATTGGACGAGTACCCAGCAGATAGAATCTTAATTTCTATACTATGGATTCTATCTGTTGGGTACGAGTCCAAATTAATAACTTATCGTTACTGTGTATAGTCCCGCCAACTCTCCATTAATGCATATATTCCCTCCAACTCGCCGTTACTGTGTATTCCTAAGATGTACAGTCCCGCCAACTCGCCGTTACCGCCATGACGATCGACATTTAGTTGTGGAGGCAGATCACCCCCATTTTACTGGTTTGAACCAGTACTATATACCTCAAGCATCCGTAAGAATCCATTTGTTTTCATTTAAAAGTCGAGCCCCCATTGAGTGGGATTGGAACCCGCTACAGCGAGGAAGGGCTAGAAGGTTTCAAACTCACGGTCTTAAGTTATGTATGTAGAGAAGTTGCGTGCACTTACAATGCTAAAATTGAGCACCCTCAGAATCCAGACGATGAGAGCTAGGTTCATCACTACGATGATCAGTATAAACAATATCGTGGCATACAGGCACTGCTTCCGCCAGCCGTATATCCCCGCAGGCTGGTACCCGGAGTCTGTAAAGTCGGACGACTTCCCGCTACCCATGACTACTCAAAGTCAAACTAATCTGAAAAAATGGTTCGACAGTGACGATTCAAATAATAAATAACTTGTTTTAACTGCATAATGAAAACTAGATCACTAGACAACAATAATTTAAAAACTAGGTCATTGTGACCTATTTTTTCATAAAGGCTGAACATGTAAACGTGTGTCAGTTGCTATCATATCACTGTCTCACAATATTTCCTTCGCTAGCACGAAATGTACTTTCAGTAGTGCACGAGATTTACGTTCAGTCTTGAACGAGATTTATTTTCAGTCTTGCATGAATCACCGGTTAATCCACAGTTGTTTGTTTAGTAAATAAAACAACATCACACAATCTCAGAAGCAGATAAATTAATTTAACTCGTACTTCACCGGTGATTCTATAAAAGTATAGAACATTGAGTAATATATTGCAGTGAAAAACTTAATACGGGAAAATATTTATTAGACAAGAACCTTTTTAATCTATGATTGAAAAGAATAAAACTCAAGATATTTTACTCAATATTACGCAGGGAGGAAAAAAAATAGTTCTCACAGAATAGGAATTTTGTTTTGGCTACAGTCCATAATTATGATTTACAAAAACTTCGAGAAGTACAACTCGGGGATAAAGTCATGCGTTCAATGTTATATGTGATTATGTGAATAACACGTGATTATTTCAGAAATTTCGCAGATAGCTGAATGTTTAATGTAGTAGTTCACTTTTTTTCCGGGGTTGGCAAATCGACTTGCAAATCGAATGTGTTTTATAAAAAAAACACAGAACCATAATTTACAATTTACATAATATTGGGGAAAATGGTCTGAAATTATAAAAAATATTACAAGCAAACATGCATTGCACTTCTTATACTTTTAGTAACAGAAAAATAATGTCTGTCGGTGAGGGATAATTTATATAGGTTATTGTAAATCACTTAAGACATATTTGCGTGAGAAAATAGAGAATAATAAATGTGTATTTTCATATCATACTCTATATCAGGCCTGACAGGCCATATCAGCCCGAAAGCTAAAATATCAGCCCGAGAGCTTTAGCGTGTGATATGAAAATACACATGTTTTATTCTAATTATCATATACATGAGCTTAGTCGAAATTTCAACTTTAGCTCACTTCCTGACTTACAAGTCGAGTTCCCAGTGGGATTCGAACCCGCAGAGGTTATACATGTATAGGCGAAATAAGTCTAGTGTTGATCAGTATCGCCATTGTTATATTAAAGGGACACGTGGCAGTCTTGAAGTTGTTACCAAATACTAAAATAGCATCTCGCTTTATTTATCCAGTGTAATTCTGACTAAACGTGCTTCCATGTAATTACATAACATAGATTTCATTGTTTCGTTATTCTACCATAGGTTTAAATATATTATTGATGCGATATAATTAATCATCGGTCAGTAGCCTAATATGCAAAAATCAAGTTGCTTTGTACTACTCCAATAATTAATACTAATGGCTAAACAAATGCAAGTTATTTAGGAAAACTAACGGGAAGTCGCGAGTTTTACGCAGATCAAGATTGCAATCTGTCCCTTTAAACATTAAACAAAACAATTAATAGCTTCATCGTAAATCTAAAAAATATCCTGGCCCACTTATCATGTTAAACACGAATCCTGTTTCCCCTCCAGCCGCTCCACTACAAAGACAAATAAAATGGTGAATGGCGGGTGCCTTAATCCGTAATCGGGCAATACATTCCGAATGAGATCAAATGTAAACAAAAACAATAAATAATGACAGACCTTGATTTAACCTTCCTTGTTTAATCCAGATAATCTAATCTCCACTAAATGACGTGTGAACAGAAATATCCTCTCAGCTACAAAACACAATGTTTAAGCATCCAAAACATGTTTCTTTATCTACAGTTGATAACCAGAAAAACACAGAAATAACAGCCGATTAAAGAGATAAGGCTATAAAAACATGCAGAAGCCAAATCTGTTGTGCATCTCACTTTCCATGGCTGCTGTGAAAACTATCTTAGAACGCCGCTACCTCCGAATCAGGGGCTACAGAGAGGAAAATTACCCCCTACAAAGCTAGCACTCCATTCTTCGGCTTAGTGTGTATTTTACGGGTCGTAAACGCCACCTTCCCCATCTCTCATTATCGCCACATCGTTCGTCCGAATATGTATGTTTTTAGTCTATTCATTGATGTGGTTGATGTAGATGATGTAGGAAACAACTTTTTGAGGGTAAAGCAACGTGTTAGTGGCACCATGTGGAATTTCCCCCGTTGGTGCCTCACGTAGGATGTGGGAACTAATAGTAAGCATCTGTTCAAGACTTAGTAGTTTAGTTCTTTAAGAAAATATGATTTTCCAATAAAGATACCTGGAGGCAGTAACGAAAACAAATCATGAACTATATTAAATATTAAACAACCGTTAATTTAATGTGCATCCTTTGGCACGGAGGTGAGAATCTACTCTGTAATGTAATTATACAGGCCTGCCAAATCGGATAAAATCCGGAGAATCCGGATTTTTTTAGTCGCTCTCCGGATCTCCGGATTTAAGTGTACAATCTCCGGATTTTCTATCAAAACAAAATGTTCATGATTTAACAGCTATATGTTCACAGTTTATCAGCTATTTGCCGAATTGGTCATGTTACGCTCCCTCGTCAGAGGACTATATTTATATACAAGTGTCTAATCAGTGGGGGTCATCCGTGTAACGCACTGATTGAATATACAATTAACAACTAAGGACATAATTAGTTCCTTTAATGGCAAATGCAGCAATATCCGTGATTTCTTTAACTGGTCAAAGTGCGAGGAACTATAGCAACTCATTGTGTGTGGTACCACTATAACATCTGCTGTGTATTTGTAGAGTTGACTTTGTATTTGCATTTAGCACGCATCTGTGTAGAAAAGTAAGTGCACTTTCTTAAAAAAAGCAGTTGTGGTAGAAACTAAACCAAGTCTTTCTAATCGAACTACTATGCTAATTTATTATTTTCTATACTATCAAACAATGCATCAACTTGTGTTAATTGCATAAATAATTTAAATTTGCGCTTTAAACAACTATTGTGGAAATCAAGTCGCGCGCTCCAAATTTCCATTTAAAATGTTCTTCGCGCATTTTAAATCTTAAATTTTAAAAAATCTCAAGATTTTGTGTTAAAATCTTTGGCAGGCCTGGTAATAGAGACGTACCGTTACCTTTTAAATAAAAACAAATGAGTGAACTGCTCTTTAATTCATCAACACATTATTTGGGTCCCATACAGAGGAAGGGGATACAGATGAATCCAGGATGATCGCCATACTCTTACCTTAGACCCAGTACGCGGAACCGCCCAGTTTACAAAACATTACGTAACAGGGTCACCAGCGCAATCTTCTGCTACGGCGTCTCGAACCCGCAACTTGTCGATTAAGACTACCGAAGCAAGTACGCTGTCACATGACCACTGCGCTCTTACATTTATAATCATAGAAATATTTGACACCAAAAAGTCCTTCTATAACTTGTAAGCCCCATATGAGTTATATATGATGTATGCAGCCAAAACAACAACAACAACAACAACTCGCTGAGTCTATGAGTCAGCGAGTTTTCCATAACCAACTATTTCATAAAACCTCAATTAAACTGGACATGAATTGAGGTCAGTTTAGTGTACTTTCTACTTGTATATGGATCAGCAACCACATTATGGTGATTTAATGTGTAATAACATTTTGAATTGCACCTAGTATAATATTTCAAGATTGACATCAGTATACGACTAATTATTTCATATATTCGTGATGACTATCCTGTTGTAAATGTATCCACTTTTTCAGAAAAGTGAATTATTTGAAAACTTTAAAGGAAGACCATTTTAAAATATTAACAGGACATTTCATAAATCAACCAACCTTTAATACTGAAAAAATGTCGGATTAAGATAACATATAAGTTTGCTTTAAATCTATCAACATTATTTTCAACTGCGAATCTTTTCATATACCTAAACCATTTCTAATATATAATGACGGTAGCTTTAGATGTCGAAATTTGCTAAAAGTAATTAAAGTAATACGCGATAACAATACTCTAATGTTTGGAATTACTATTAATTTTTCTACTCTAATTATTATAGAATCGTGTATTGTTTAATTGTATTTACATGTAATTAAACATCAACTAATGAAAACATAAGTTGATACATATAAAACACATCCCACCTGCAGCCGTTCGCTTAAGATTTCACTCAACTCTAATTATGAATTTGTACATTCTTTGTTTTTTGTCCGAGAGAATCGAGGCCTTTCCAGAGGTTTTAAAATGGCGATGCGGTGACGATTATTGTGCTCGGCTATAATTATTCAAAACAAAGCCATTAACTTGAATATAAAATAGGTGGCCTCAGCAGTAGGTCGCAGCCTATTTTTAAGATTTGACCTTAATTTTATTTAAAGTGACCTTGAAATGAGATGTTAAGGTCAACAGACATGACTAATTTTGAGGTCCAAAGATCAAGTTTGCAAAATGTCAAACACATAGAACAATTATTGTTTGCGTAATCGATCTGAAAATAAAGCGAAGAAGATGGGAAAAGGGAACGAATGGAAAGATGAAGGCAGCTTGTGTTACTATCATTTGTCTTCAAAAAGGCAATGCATGTATGGCAAGTAACTTAGCAAATGATATAAACCAGACACGTTCTTAATATTGTAAAATGATAGAATTAAAGGCTCTGGCAGTAGTTAGCAAGCATGCATATGTATAATGAACAAAAAAAGTTAAGCACGACTCGTTAGGGACATAGATTCAACATACGAACATTGATATAATTGTTTGAAATTATTAGAAATGCTAGGTAAGGATGTGGTTTTCAAAAAAGTGTGCTGCTTTATTATTTTCTAAGCGAAGTATCAAAATTACCTCTCGTATATTAAAAACGACTTATTTCGTTATACAAACGTATTGCTTTGAACACATTTACTTTTTGGCATTGACAAGAGTAGCCCATTCTGTCATTGTTTAAAAAATCGCTAAAATGTGTTCATGACAGATTGTTATTCTCAAACAAAAGCATTCCAAATTTCGTAATTTTAAAATTACCTCCCTTTTCATTGAAATGAGAACGAGTTTCGATAACCTATACATATCGATAACGATTTTCGATAACCTAGTATGTTCCCAAAATATTTGCTTTCTTTTTATCACCGATTTGTTTATAAATGACTTTGTAGCAGTATTATTGGTCACATCTATATCACTTTATCGTTGACCCCGAACATACAGGGCTTTGTAACTCGTCTATGGAATTGACGTGATAATTGATAAAACTGGTCGAGACTATTCAAAGAATACTACTACTACTACTATCTGAAATACTTTTCAAATTAAAATTAATCCCATGTATATCTGTAAAATAAATCAATTGGTTCTTTAAAATGGAAAAAAATACTTGGGCCAGAGAGGAAACACAACATCACATGATGTAATACACATCATACCACAGGAACTTGAAATTTTATCATTAAACTAATACTATAATAGAAGTAAAAAAAATCATTGGAAATATCGATTTATGCTGACGGCTATTTTAAAATTTAAAGAAACTAACCTGCCAAACCACTGCAAAATTGCACTACAAAACCCTGTATCAAACTCTATCCAGGTGTTCAGGTCATACAATAATGTATATGTGCAGATTAAAAGTAAGGTTTATTATCGGGTTCTAAAAATACCCGTGATTGAATACAGTATGTGTAAAATAAATTATGAATTGGTAACTCTTAGTTCGACGCTCCAGTTTCGGAGTTTGGCCTGGCTGGTTTAAACCGTTTACATTGTGTCTAAAGAGTTTGGATTCTCAAAATATATGTTATATCAGTCGTGACGGGTAGCGAGAGACCTGCGGTGCGGCACACCCGTTTACATTGCAAACATACATTATATATCCATCATAAACTGGATTATTATATATTTTATATCATCAGAAAGCCATATAAATAACCTTTCTACTGATGTAATTTTATTCCAAATAACGGTTAGATAAATAGGCAATATCTCGAGACAGAAACGAAATAAAACACATTTTTTGGTTTCTCAACGAGTTTACACAAATAACCGTTCGCCTTTTTTTGGCCATGGTACAAATGTTATTAAATAAATATGTAAATGATTTATATGATGAGAAAGCCAAACAAATCATCTTCCTAGCGACGCTATTTTATTTCGAATAACGATTAACTAAACGGGAGAGATCGCGAGTTGGAAAAACTTAATTAATTTGTTTATAAATGACTTTGTAGCAGTATTGTTGGTCACATCTATATCACTTTATCGTTGACCCCGAACATACAGGGCTTTGTAACTCGTCTATGGAATTTACATGATAATTGATAAAACTGGTCGAGACTATTCAAATATGTTTTTTTGCAATTCTACTTGATTTTTGTCTCGTTGATGCGCATGCGCAATGTATTACACCATTCACTAATTGTATCTAACATTCTTTGCATATCAATTTCGTTCTCAGCTAAAATTATAATATCGTCAGCATACAATATGATAGCTAAACATAGTTCACAAGACAAAGTTACCCCACACTTTAAATCATTTATGTCTTTGGCTAAATCATTCACATAAATAGAAAATAAAGTTGGCGAGAGAACATACCCTTGTTTTACTCCTTGTTTTACATCCAACTGGTCAGTTTCATATTCATTTATTCTGACAGAGCATGACACATCAACATATAGAGAGTGTATGGCATTCAATATTTTACCATGAATACCCAAAGTCATGAGTTTGAACCAAAGGCAATCTCTTTGAATAGATTCGAATGCCCTTTTGTAATCTACGAAACAGACAAACGTCTCTTTGTTGGCTATTTTTCTATTGTTAACAATAGTATACAATGTGTAAATATGATCCAGACAACTTCTGTTCTTTCTAAAACCGTTTTGTCCATCATCTAACAAATTATTTGTCTCAAGCCAGTGGGTTAACCGTTTATTCAAAATGTGAGCATATATTTTGCATGGAAGAGACAATAACGCAA
The DNA here is from genome assembly GCA_037043455.1 of Cyrtodaria siliqua. Classification (NCBI taxonomy): domain Eukaryota; kingdom Metazoa; phylum Mollusca; class Bivalvia; order Adapedonta; family Hiatellidae; genus Cyrtodaria; species Cyrtodaria siliqua. The sequence goes on from JAWPHD010002226.1 coordinate 229,261, forward strand.
TAGGCCTATAGTTCAATGGGTTATTTGCTTCATCTCCTTTAAATATCGGACTTATAATACCCTTGGTCCATTCTGTTGGGACCACCCCTTTGTCAAAAGCATATCTCACATTTTTGAACAAAATATCAACACACATTTCATTTCAGCAGGAATTTGATCAAAACCGGAAGTCTTACAGGCTGTGGACCCTATGATGACGTTTACCTAAAGCCCAAAAGGACGGTGACGTTTGATGTTTGTCTTCAGTCTTGTCTTGTCGTGCCCTCAGCGGTTTATTATCGTGTTGCTCTTGTTACTGCAAGTCATTGAGTACCTTCTCTTTTTTTTCTTCTTTTTTTTGGCCCACCTTCTCAACCCCTTTTATCTGCTCCTTTCTTTCGCCTCCCCTCACTCCGTCTTCCTCCAGCTCTGCTGTTGTCCCTCCTACTAGATGGTGATCTGTTCTGACATACTTTCTGCTGAAGCCTCGCTGTATATTCCGTTTCTGCGACGACTCTCGCTGTTCACCCGCAGTTCACCTGATTTTTCTCTTTTTTCCTTCGGATTGTACTGTTTTTTTGGACATTGCTGATATGTCTTCTGATATTGTCTATTGCTGTGAAACAGCCTCCCTCTAGTACTCAATGGTACTCCATTCAAGCTACTATGCCATACTAGGCTACTGGCCACTGCATACTTTAGACGCGCCATACGAAGAACCAACGAATTTCTGTAACGAGTACCTTCTTTGTGGCTTTCTAGGCTATTGTTTTTTTTTTTGTATTTATATATACACGAGCATCTTTGTGTTTTACTTATATTGCCTATTAATGCTGCCTTGTTGGTTAGAGAATTGTTCATGGCGGGTATTTCTTTATTTACATTTTCCCGTTTTATTGGGTTGACAGTAGGGTAAGTGAGAGATTTGGTGCACCCTAGAACCTGGTTTAAACCCCCAGCGGCCTTTTTTGCCACTGACCGTTCCAAGGCGGTAGCCCTATTGTCAGCCTTTTTGTGTTTGTGATGTCTTATTTGGCCTTTTATTCTTCTTTAAAACATTTCTTGGTTTCTGTGTGTGTTTGTGGTTGACTGTCATCCTTGAATGCTGCTTTTCCTGTTCGATTTGTTTTATATCTATATTTACGTAATTTAGCACTGTAAATTGACAGTTTCACCTCGTTTCTAGAAATTGGCAAATTTAGAGTTGTGCAGTCAGGTTTGGGAAATATTGGGTTGTCTGGATTTTTGATGAGTTCTCTAATATTTACCAAATACGTATCATCAAAGTTTGAACCTTCAGGAATACCATTGAAGAGAGAATCATATTCTAGTCTCCATTTATTCAACACACTTTGTTTATCATTGCAACACCTAGTTTACCTATTTTTGTCCAGAAGTCTCTAGTGCTTTCAGTGCTTTTAAGATCTTGTTCGAGTTTATTTTGTCCATCAGTTTGATATTTACGCTTACATTTTCTGTTACTTTTATCAAACAATTTACGTGCAGCACAATATTGTTCCCTAAGTTTCATTTTTCTTGAGTTACAGTTTTTACAAAGCAGCCACAGTTTTTCACGTTTACACGATTCATCCCATAGATCTTGTAGTTCAGTGTGCCATTATGGCTTTGCTTTGGCCTTGTGCGGCTTTAACATTATATTCGATGACTTTTTCACCTTTAGCTTCGATTTCATTTCTCTACTTATTAAATTCAAAGACTCTTTATATGCTGATTTTATATCATTTTCGCTGTGCAGGTCACTCTCAGTTCGGGTTATGGTGATTGCAATTTGTTCTACTGAATCTGCACAATTTAAAAACGAAGCGTGTATATCATTTACTATGTATTTACTCTTACATGCTAACTTAAGGTCAATATTACTATTTTCTATTTGAGCATATGAATTACAACGCACTGGTATGGTATTCATTTCCAGACTGAGAATAGAATGCTCTGATGATTTTAAGTGACCATGCAGGTTTAATTCTTTTATAATATTTGACATAGGATGAACTTTAAAACATGTATAATTCAGTATTTGCTCATGCTGCACTTTAAAGTAATCAACTACTGAGTTGCCATATATGCCTATGTTCGTGAAATTGTTTTCACCTAATCTACCGTTTACAACACATAGATTTGTGTCGACTAAGAATTCGATTAGAAGGTGTCCATAGGGGTTCACTTTGTCATCGATGACCTCCCTAGGCTTGACACAGTCTACCCCTTCTATATAATCAGATTCGTCACCAATTCATGAATTAAAGCGCCGCATATAATCAGATCACCATCGTTTTGAATCTCATACATAAATGATAATTCGAACAACGCATTATTATTGTTTGTTTCTTCGCGGTTTTAAAGTCGCTAATTTACAAACTTTTAATTAGCTAGGCTTGTTGAAATGCAATTAGCCAAAATTAAAAATTCACTATTAAAATTATCTGAATGATTGTAAAGTGCTCTCATTTCAAAGTTGCTCGTTCGCATTCAAAGGAATGTCGAAAAGGCTATTTAGTTATGTTGATGATTTAGATCTTGATCTGTTGTTATGCGAGTTTACCGCAAGTGAAACATGCGTACGCCATAAAAGTATGTAATTTTACATAACATCCTGTCATAAAGTTGACCCATGCACACCCTAATTTACAATAAACACAAGGACACATGGTAGGATAGTGTACAATACTCCATGGTGCGAGATCGAGTCCTGGCGATCCTTCATAACAATTAAAGTTTAAGGCGTATAGATCTCAAAATGGCAAGTTTAAAAATTACCTTTTTCTTACCATAAAATTCATAACCCACTTAAAAACTACAGCAAACACTATTTCAATATATCTTTTATTACTTGCAATCATCGACAAGTACGATTCAAGTGCAAAAAAAAAGAAGTTTACCCTTGTACAAAAATGAACATGGTTATCAAAGGCAAAGGAGATTATTTTTTTTAAATAAAACGGATAAGTTAAACAAAGTTTTTTTGTTGAAACCAAATTCACAATCCACTTAAAAACTACGGCAAACACTACTTCAACATGTCTATTATTACTTGCAATCATCGACAGGTATGATTAAAGTGCAAAAATAAAAATTTACCCTGTACAAAAATGAACATGATTATCCAGGAGATTTTATTTTTTTCAAAATTTGCCAAGTTTAAAAAGCATTTTTTTTTGTTATAACCAAATTCATAACCCAATTAAAAACTACCGCAAACACTATTTCAATATGTCTACGTATTATTACTTGCAATCATCGATATAGGTACGATTAACCTGCAAAAACAAAGTTTACCCTCATACAAAAGTGAACATAATTATGCAGGAGCAGTCATTTCCCTAATCTTTTCCTTTGTAAAGGAGACCGTCATTTTCGTCCCAGGTTACATATTTAAAAAACACACAAAAAAACACTCGAATAACTGGTTTGACGAAAGCTAAAAAAATAAGAGAAATTTCATCCAAAGCGATCGAAACACCTTTATGAAAAATAAAACCGGTAAAAATGACGATTTTTTATTATCAAACCGCGAGAATTTTGGAAAAATATAAATAAACATTTAAAGACGAAAGAGAAACTGTCAGACATTTTATCAGTTCAACATTTTTATACTCATTTTAAAGCCATGTTTCAAGTTGGAAATAACTTACCGGACTTCGTTAATAACAAGAACGATAATCAACCCGACTTTATAAACACAGACCTAGATGGGGAAATAACGTAGGATGAAATAAGTTTAGTAATACATATGTCTTTGAAAAATAAAAAAATCAGCTGGGAGTGACACTCTTTTAACTGAAGTCTTTAAATTGTCAAAAACTATTACTTTACCATTTATTGTTAAACTTTTTAACAAAATATTTTTGAATGGAGAGTACCCGAAATCATGGTGAATGAATGATTATACCTCTATTCAAAAATAATGGTGATATTGACTCTACAAACAATTATAGAGGAATAACATTTATAAATATGCTGGCAAACATATGTTCCCATGTTTTATTAAACCGCATAAAAATGTGGTCAGAACTGCATCATGAAATTGACGATAACCAATTTGGATTTCAAAAAGCTAAATCTACAGTAGATAATATTTTTATTTTTATTCAGTAATTGCGATGGTTCTCAATACAAAAGGAAAAAAGCTTTATTGTGCTTTTATAGACTTTGAAAAAGCTTTTGACACCGTCGATAGGTATTTATTGTGGCATAAACTTACTCAAGAAAATGTAAGCCCGAGAATGCTGAAAACACTAGTCAATATATACATCGGTCAAATGTTCTATCAATTATAAAAATACTATATCTGAACTTTTCGTTTCAAATAACAGTTTAAAACAAGGAGACCCATTGTCTCCGATAATGTTCAAGTTTTTCATTAATGATCTGTCTAATAGTATCAACACAGATAGCAGTGATATATTTAGTATTGACGAACTAAAAGTGTTCATTTTATTATACGCAAACGATTCAGTGATCTTTTTTTAATCGGTAGAATCTTTACGGAGTATGTTAAATGATCTACAGAATTAATATAATGTTTGGGGACTTAAAATTAACACAAGTAAGACAAAAATAATGATCTTCGAACATGGCAGACACCCAAATCCTGCATTTGTTTTGAATGGACTTCAGTTAGAAATAGTTTCATCATTTAAATATTTAGGAGTGGAATTTTTCAAAAACGGCAACTGGTCAAAAACCCAACAGCATTTAGCTCAGCATGCGTCATACTCATTGCATATATTATATAATGTATTTAATCAAATAACAATCCCTATCAATGAGAAGTGTAAATTATTTGACTCTCTTGTTGGGTCTATTTTAAATTATGCATGGGAAGTGCGGGGTTTCCATGAAGCTCCAAACGTAGAAAGTGTTCCTAATAGATGTTGCAGAAACATCTTATGTGTCAGAAAATCGACAAATTTAGAAGGTTTATACGGTGAGCTAGGTCGTTACCCTTTAAAAATATACAGGAAACTGAGAATGCTTAAATACTGGGTTAAAGTGCTTACCAAACGCGATTCCTTGATTTATAAAACTTACATCATGATAAAACAAGAATGCATACACAATAATAATCACAGTTTTAATCGTATGTCTGGCACATTCAGAGAGAATTAAAAGGTCTTGGTTTTTCGGATGTTTGGCATAGTCAACTAACGATCGATATCCATTACGATCAAATTAAACTCAGAATTTTAGATCAATACAAGCAATCTTGGTTTGGATCTATCAATAATTCTAGCGGACTTTTGACATATAGTAGATTTAAATTTAATTTTAACTATGAACATTATTTAAGTACAATCACTACTCCTAAATTCCGAACTGCTTTAACGAAATTTAGATTAATCTGCACATGCTATCGAAACAGATAGATATAATAATATTAAACGGAATGAAAGGGTTTGCATTTTTTGCAATATGCGAGTTATTAAGAATGAGTACCATTTTCTGCTTGTGTGCCCGTTTTACTCTGATCTAAGAACACGATTTCTCTAATATTTCTGCAGATGGCCAACACTTAATAAATTAGACTCTCTTCTAAACATAATTTGGAACAATTAAGTAAATATTTATATTATGCCTTTAAAAAACGCATTCAAATTAATTAATGTATAAATTATATGCATGTATGACGAAAGTGGGTGAGCTTTCCATATTTGTATGTGCGTGATATACATTTATGGCTTATGATATTTAATTAACTTATTTATGACGATATGTTGTAATTGTCAATATATAAAAAGAAGTGTTGTTAATATAAAACATACATATTTGCTTTCCTCATAGTAAAAAATTTCACAGATATTGCAATGTGTGAATTATAAATATCTATTGTTGTATATTGATTTCGATTTAAATAAACATATAAACATGTTCATGAAAAAAAAACATGGCCGGGGAACTTTAAGCCAAAATTAAGTTTATTTCATACCCCAGCCAACCCCGTTTTCGCTTCTCGGAGGCGGGGTTGAATTGGGTATGAAAGTTGTTAATACTCGGACCACGTAATGATATATTTATGACGGCTATAAGTCACCATGAAAGAGACAGGCAGACTTTTGTATTTTCAGATTTATATGTAGGCTATAAACTATTGTATTGTGGTTTAATGCTGTGTTATGTTATGTTATGTTATGTTGTGTTGTGTTATGTATACGCCTCATCGTCCACAGGTTTAGAAACGGTATTTGGCTGTTGTTGGCGGGATAAAAGCTTTAAAGGTCACGGTGTCCCGTTATTTGTAGTACAACGCTTGCATAGTTGCAAATCATTATTAGTAATAGGCCTAGTTCTAAGCACAGACATATCAGGACCCTTTTATATTACGTCTATCTACAGTCCATGGACATATCCAGTCAGTACGCACGGGAACGTAAACACGTGCATAGACCTAAGTGTTCTACTCATTTCACCAAAGTAGTTTGACGCAAGATGGGTCATGTGCTATTTAACTGTAGTGGCAATAATGGCTGCGTATAAAAGATTTTCGATTTTTCTTCATTTTTTTCGGTCATTTCAAGCAAACAAAATGGCGGATTTTCAGGGTTTTTTTCAAAGAGGTACTCGGTGGGGAACTATTTTCAATGTTGCTATACAGTTTTTTCAAGTGAGCGGAGATGCCCGAGGAAATCCTGACTGATTAATAAATTATTATTAGGTCTGTGTTCTAAGCATGTGTTTAGTATTAGGCTACATACTGGTTGACATATGCAAGTTGACATATTTGGTATGTATACGTATAACGTAGACATGTATACGTATAACGTAGACACGGTTTATCTATCTTTCTTTAATTCCAAACCCCTGCTGGGGACCTAGGAATGGCGCGCGTCTATTTGACATAGGCGTGTTAATAGAACAAAAGTAAGTAAGTAAGTAAGGATTAAAAATAAAAGCAACTTTGGGGCTACTTATGGCGAGTCAGGTTCCACTATGCTAACTGCATAGTTGAACAGCTCTATATTGGGTAGGGTGGGGATATCGAGGGAAGGGCATTCCAGTGAACTATTGTTCTGGGGAAATACGAATACTTATAATAGTCGATACTCTAAATTGAAGTGGGTGTAGGTGTCTAGATCGTCTGTTCGTCATTGTCATATAGTCCTCAAGTGGGATAGCTACAAGACTGTTGGTGATCTTGTAGCAGAGGGAGAGCCTACTATCTATATGTCGCTGGTCAAGTCTTCTCCATTTCAAGGAGTGGAGCATCTCTGTGACGCTTGAAGTCTGTCCATAGTCGTGTTTTGCCCATCGAGCTGCCCTGCGTTGGACAGCTTCGATCTGGTTTATGTAACATTCATTGTGGGGAGACAAGACATTGGAGCAGTACTCGAGCTGCGGTCGGACTAACGTTTTGTAGGCCATATACTTAAGTAGTTCTGAGTGTACTCTGATGTTTCTGCGAAGGAATCCTAATGTTTGATTTGCTTTCTTGGTGATTCTGTCTATGTGTGTGTTCCACGTTAGATCGTCTGAAATGTCGACGGCAATATATTTTGCTGATGTTGTTGCTTTGAGTTTTGTATTATGAAGGTAGTATGAAGTGTCTATGGGTGTTTTAGATTTGGTGATATGGATGACTTGGCATTTTGTGGGATTAAATTCCATATTCCATTTTGTTTCAAGTTTGGTTAGATCATTTTTAGTGTTTCTGGTTGTTTTTCTGAAGTTATTGTAATGTATATGGCAGTGTCATCTGCAAATAACCTAACCCGGGAATTGACATCTATTGGGACGTCATTTATATATGCAAGAAACAGTATTGGGCCGAGGACGGATCCTTGTGGCACTCCAGAAGAAACAGGTATTGATGATGACCTGGATCCGTTGACAACCAATCTCTGTGTGCGGTTGTCTAAGAATGACTTTATCCATATGAGAGTATTCCCTCTGATCCCATATTCGCTCAGCCATATCAAATGCTTTGCTGAAATCAAGTAGAATCAGGTCTATTTATTTCTTGGAGTGAACACCTTTGAATAGTTCATCCATAAGCATTATGAACTGCGTTTCACATGACCGTTTTTCACGGAAACCATGTTGTAATTTATAAAAGATTCCTAGTCTATTGAAGTGTTTAACGATTGAGGAGACGACAATATGTTCTAGGGTTTTTAAATGAATGCCTGTGGGGGAGATAGGTCGGTAGTTTGCAGGGTTGGATTTGTCGCCGTTTTTGAATGCTGGAGTAACATTTGCATTTTTTCATATAGAGGGTAATTCTCCAGTTTTAACTGATTTCTGGAAAATTATGTGTAAGATAGGAGAAATCTCTTTACAAAGAATTTTCAGAATAATGGGTTTCATTTGGTCCGGGCCTGCAGCTTTATGTGGGTTTAAATTTGATAACAGTTTTTCTATTCCCTTGGTGGATATTTAAATTTCAGGCATTTTACTGTGTGCCTCCTTACATTCCTCTGTGATTTGTTGACCCTCTGGAGTTTTATTTTACTTAAGGATTTTAGAGATAGTGGTGACTCTGGGCTAAATACTGATTGAAACTGTTCGTTCAGTATTGTCGCCTTCTTTACATCATCTTGGTGGCAGATGTTGTCCTTTTTTAGAGGAGCTACACTTGTTGAGTCTTGTTTTGAGTGTTTTAGTAGTGTGTACAATATCTAAGTGTTTGGTTTGTTTGTGTTTTGTGTGTTGTTACTATTTTGGTTTACATTCAGAATGCCTTCAAGATAGTTTTGGTATGCAAGTTTTGTTCTTTTGCGTGCTAAGTGTTTGATGTTTTTGTAATGTTCCTTGTCTTTTGACCTGTTTGATGTGCGTTGCTTTTTTTTTTTATAGCCTATCACGTTTTCTGTACAGGCGTTTTAGTTCTCGTGTGATCCAGGGGAGTTTGTCCCTTGTCTGTGTCATATTGGTTGGCACAAACTTCTGGCATGCTGTATCTAGTGTGTTTGCGAAGTCATTCCAGAGATCTTCGATGTTGTGTGTGTCATATTTTTGGGATTTTAACATATATCCTGATGATAATCAAGTATCATGGCCTTCATCTCATCCCAGTCAGCCCTTTTGTATAAGGATATCTGTCTGGGTTTCTGAGGCTTTAGTTTGGCAGAGACATTGACATCTATCTGGACGATATCATGGTCACTTAAGCCCGGTATGGTTGTGATTTTGTTTATGGATGTGGCGTTGTTTGTGAGGAAGAGATCAATAAGGTGTTCGTCTCTTGTGGGTGTTTTGACCATCTGTTGTAAATTGCTGTCGTTTAGTGTGTTAATGAAATCCCTATAGTAGGCTGGGTGTTTACAGTCTGGAGTGGGGGACATCTGCTCTTCTTCTCCGTTTGGTTCCAGGGGCCCCGTTTGGTTACGGGGCAAAGAATAGGGCCACTGCAGATCCCATTGGAGGGGAAGGCAGAGGGGTAGACCCCCCCCCCCCCAATTCATGTTCATTTTATCATTTTTTGCTCATGCTCATTAAAGGTCTTCATCATTACCCCTGCATGGTTTCAGGTGCCATCTCGCTCATATCACTATCTGGAGCCATATGGAAGAATCTTCCTCAAACGGGTTATCGATGAGTCGCCAGATTTTTACATGGAGCGTATAGGGGGAAATTTCATTATTGTTTAATATTAGAAATTCTATAAATATGGTCGCTTAGGTGCAAACGGTTTCTTAAAATACAATTTATTTTCTTTATTTTGATTTAAGTTTTTTATGTTAAAAGGATCTTGGTCTGTTTTTAAGTTTAAATACAACATCTAGTGTCCTTATATGTTCTATATAAAATTCTTAAAATATGTCGAACATGTGTTTTTTAATTGTAAATATATCGCATAATGACGAAACTGAAGCCTTGGGTGCAAACGGTTCTAAATAGGTGAAACACTAATCTTTATTTTGATATAGTTTTTTTGTTAATGACACTAGTTATAGATGGTCTGTTTTACAAGTAAAGATAGCAATTTTTTTTTAATTATTAATTGTTGTTGTTGTTGTTGTTGTTGTTGTTGTTTGCGATAATCACATTAAGCAGACGACGCGGAGAAATATATATCATGAAGAGTTGTATGCATAAATGTTTAGTTCATGCAAAAACCCATTACACATGTATTTCTCTGTCCAATGATGGTATTTCCATTTTAGGCAAAACAGGAGTCAGAACGAAACTTTTGCTATATCAAAAATGTGGTATTTTTAACTTTTAAACAGCTTTTTATAGAATTTCTCACTATTATAATGCCATTTCCATAAAAATACACTTAAAAAAAACTATTCTCAGTTAAAGCTTATAAAAAGCTTGTTTATAATAACGTATATATATTTAATGTAAATATTAAACGGATTTTTTTAAACATGTGTTTTGCTTAAATTTACTAAAGTGCATTTATAGTTTCACTCCATATGGTCACTATAGATACATAATGATTCCCGATGTTTTATGGTGTGCAAGTGTGCAAGTGTGACTGCCGACACGCTAAATTACATAACGCCCGAGGCGGCTTTATCGATATCTGCGGGAGATAAATCAGTACTAAACTATCACCAAGAGTTACATTTCGAAAAAATTATTGTTTTTTTTCAGTCGATTTCGATTTGAGGAAGATTCTTCCATATGAGTGGCAGAAAAACTATAACGTGGCTCCAGCGTAAATGGAGTGTCTACAATAGAATTTGCAGCAACTCTGCAGTTCAGGGTGAGAAGGTTCTAGGCCCGTTCTCCATATTTGATCTCGATGGCATGTTCATTCCTGTTAGGCGCCATATAACCTTTCATGTGTTGGTGCGCCTTAAGGTTACAGTACCCTATTGAAACAAACGGTCTGATTGGCAGAAAAAGTATATGAAAGCCCGATGTCTAAAGCATACATAAGCCTCATATTTGGATTGGATGAGAGGCTAGGTGGGAAATTCAATTATGTTTAGGCCTACTTGAATCAATAATTTATTTCTGATTATTATTTAGAATAGCTTTCATTGATATAATTTGATTCTGTGATATGGCAGAGTAAAAAGGAAAGTATATTATTTTCATAAATTCTTAAAATTGTAGGGTCATGACCTTCGAACGCATGGAAGTGGCATTAATAATAGGTCAACGCCAGAAAAGAAGTTCCTTTTAACATGTATCTAAGTTGCATCTGTGCATCAGGATTAGCAAAACCAAGCCTGTTTTTTTTGTTTGCATGTCAGATGGGAAAACATTGAACAGTAAGTCTATGGAAAAGGCAATAGTGGTCTATGACCGTAAAAACCCATTCTCCGTTGTGTTCTATTCTATTCTGTTCTGTTGACCAATCAAACGCAAACAACACGTAGCCGGAAGTAGAGGTAAAAAATGGAGTCGTGCTGGAAAACTTTCGCCGGTTGTGCGATATTTATCGTACTTATATGTGCGTCTGCAGCCGTACAAAAAAAGAAAGAGGTGAGTTTGCATCATTATTTGATTTCCATCTGGTTGCACCATTTGTCGTTTAGCAAAATATACCGAGTAAAGATTTATATGCTCACAGATACTGCGCTTGTGTACGCGAAAGTGGGTGGGGTAAATATGAAGTAAAAAAAGGAAGATTACAGAGATTGAACAAATAAACGTTAAGTTTCAATATTGGTGGATGAGGATTTTCAAGTGGAGCAAAATACATAAAAGTAGAAGGAGACGATCAAGAATAACTTGTACATTTCTGCAGGCAAATTAAGTTGGCCAAAATCTGAAATTTCAACAACTTACCTTCGTCGAAATAGTAAACCTCTACAGACTATCTGCTTTGGAATTCTTTTCTTCTACCAACTCTACTGCTGCCATTTTACAGTAAACTTCTTTGAACGATGGATGCAAAGCTACTTCTGACTACAGGACTCTTTCGTCACCACTAATCTTCTTTGGAAAAGCTCGCTAAAATGCTTCATGCAATACAGTGAGGGTATACAAACACTTATCGTTGTCAGGAATCACTTGTTCAATGCATGGACAAGTGATCATGATCAATTTACTGCAAGTGATTTCAAAGGGAATCCAGGATGTTTGTTTAAAAGAAATCCTATCCAATAATATTTTATGTCTAGGTAAAGAACGACTGAATATTTGCTTTGGTATGATTGACTGACAAGCTGTTCACTACTTCACCCATTATTCGCTCCAGTCCATGCCATGTTCGTTGATAAATCTCAAATTGTTTCACAGGTATTTTGGGGAAAAGATCCTGCCCCAAATTGGGAAAATCTTTTTTCTGATATTGGAAAAACTGCACAACAAAAAAATGTATTAAATCAAACAAATTTAATAATGTCAAAGACTCGACAACACTTTTTCAAAGGGCAGTCCTTCTTTTTATAATTTGAAATAATACATAATATTAATTAATTAGTTTAAAGCGCCAGTTTAACCTATTTAAGTGGGACTGAAATTTATACGGCCACTTTTAAATTTAAAAATCTGTATATTTTCCCAATTCTGGTTGTACAGTTATTATTTTAAGCGAGGTCATTCAGCTAAATAATTAGGCACTGCGCTATCTTAAAAGTGCTTGCAGAAAATGCTACAATAATTCTAAGACACTCATGACTGTTTGATGAACTTTCTTCTGAAAAGTATTGTTTTCTGTTATAATGTTTATATGTAAATTTATGGCTAAGGTGCTTATGATTTAGTTTCAAAGTTCAACTTCAATATGTAATGGCTTTCTCTTGAGTGGTTTGACGTCACATTGATTTATTCACAAACGTCATAAATTTATTCATAACTTTCAGACCTGGTCAACTTCCGGTAGGTTGAGATATTCAGTAGGTGAAAATAAAGGGGTTTACTCGGACTTTATCCTCAATATATAAAATAAAAACATTAGACCATGATTTAAATTAAATGTATCCATATTCATGTTCTAAAATCAGACAATCCCAAAAGAAGATACATGGATGTACACAAAAAATAAAGCTTTTAATATAATTATCATTATGAACTAGTTTTATAAAGGGCTAAAGTCAGATGAGCACCAACGATAAACACCGAGTTTACCCCCTACCAGAATGTGGAGGTGTTTTATTTTTATTGATCACTGATTGGTCAATTTGTTTTGATGATGTCATGTGAAAGTTATGAATATCTAAATTTTTTCACTAATTCGATCCATGTTTTCTTCTACAGGATACGCTTTCAGACCGTGTACAGCAGATGGTAGAATGGAACAGCAAGAAATCTGTTATTCGCATGAATGGTGAAAAGTTTAAACAGTATGTACGAGGGGTCCCGAGGAACTTCTCTGTCGTAGTCATGTTGACTGCCTTACAACCACAGAGATCATGCTCCGTGTGCAAGTAAGTGATTAATTATTTATCGTTTATGTAAAAGTATACATTTTAATGATAAAGATAGGTCATTTTCAATCATCACACTCAAATGAGGCTTCATACCCGCTGACATCATCTACTTGAAGTGTGTGAGAAGGAGATACATGAATTCAGACATTCTATGTTGAAAGAACTTTCTTCGAATATGATGTATAAGGGTTGTTGAGTATCACTGCATCACACACACACACACACACTGTATTACATATGATGTCCTGAAACTGTTTTGTTTTTAGTGTGTGTCACAATACCTTTGTATAATATCAACATAATGAATAAATGAAGTTGTGAAATAAATATTGACCAATTAATTGTACTAATAGACTTAAAAAATGCAGGGATTTTTATTGTATTTAGATCTTACAATTAACTTAAATCTGGTATGTATATTCCATTATATCCAGTTTACCAACATTTACAAATTTTTTGGCTAATGTAAAGGACAGGCTAATGTAAAGGACACACGGTAGTCATGAAGTAGCTATCAAATATATAATTAAACCCTTGGTTTATTGATCAATTATCTTTTTGACTTTAAATCTGCTTGCATAAAAGATAAGGCCCAAAAGAAAAGGTTTGTTTCTGGTCTTCCGACCGACCCTATTTTTAAGGCCCCACCCTAAACTTTTTAGGGCACAATTTTTTTTTTATTATTATTATAAAAAAATAATTAAGTCATGTTGTGGAACTCTCATATTATGTAATATGTTCAAGAAAACGTGCTTTTGATGTTCTTCATTTGAATTTAGTAAAGTAAGGATTATTCTTAAAAAAAGGAAAAGATTTTCCCACCTACCCTAACTTTTTTTTTGGACCTATTTTTCTTTTTGGCCTAATTAAAGGGGTTGATGCACTATTTTAAAACAGTGTTTATTTCAAAGGGCACTGAAAACCTTGAACAAAGCTGAAATAATTATCAAAATGCCATGAAAAATAAAGAAGTTATGTACTATTGAAAATGAGCAAAGAAACACAAATTTGTGAACGATGACGTCATCGTGCCTTTTTTACCATATATGGTATCTGATTAAATGTCTTTTAAAGCTAAGAAAGTCGTTAGAAATGAAAAATAAGCATACAGTTGATACATTTTACATATGTATATATATTTTTTTATCAATTTGCAGTGATTTTCTTTGCTTTACAACATAATTTGTCAATAAACCATATATAGTAAAAAGGCGTGATGACGTCATCGTTCCAAGATGGCCGCCTCCATTCATGTTCTTTGTAAATTTTCAATTGGCCATATCTCCTTCATTTTTCATGGCATTTTGAAAATCCGTTCAACTATTTTTAAAGTTGACAGAGCCCTTTTAAATAAATATTGTTTGAAAATAGTGCATCAACCCCTTTAAATTTGGCTTTTTGATATTTTCTGTGTTTTTCTACTATAGTTTAAACATAGTTCTGGTGAAAGACGGTCAACACTTAGTAACATGTAAAAACAATTAAAATCTGTTCAAATAATTATTAATCCAAATATTGAGAGTTCAGTGCAAAGCTATTATATCTCCTTCTTTATTCATATGTAGTTACAACACTTTTGCACTGATCCCTCGAATTCATTGTGCAAGTTATGTTAATAAGCTAACCAGATGCCACCAGTAAACAAAGACTTCTGTGTCCCTTCAAGATTATGTTCCAGTGCAAGAGCATCCATCTTCTAGTTCATACATATTCAATAAAGCTATATCACAAACTATATACTATTGATAATTGTTCCTCAGACAGGCACATGACGAGTATATGATACTCGCCAACTCCTGGCGATATTCACAACAGTTCTCCAACAGACTCTTCTTTGCCATGGTGGACTTTGATGAGGGATCGGATGTCTTCTCATTGGTAATTTTATCTAGATCTTGTTGTTTTTTACATAAATTTTTATGCTCCCCACCCAGTGTGTTAGGCATAAATTCAAGAACCGGGTGTGCAAATATGCGAACAGGGTGTGCAAAACAATTTGCTAACACGCGCTACACGCCAATTAGCGACAAGAGGGTGTCTCTGGGGTAATTTATTTTCACAGATAAAGGTTAAAAAGGTGCATTTTTTAAAGATCATATTTCTTCTTATATATGTATACAAAACATAACAATAATGAGACAGTAAGAGTTTGGAAGTGTAGTTTAATTTTTTTTTGTACAAACCCACTCCTCCAAATATTGGCCGCGATTTTTCAAAAACGGCCATGCAAAAGACGGTTGCACGGTTGGCTGGCTAATACACTGTCACCACCACCGATGGGTGAGGGGGCATAGAGCGTTAGCTGAGAGGAGATAGATGGTATATTGTTTCCAAACTTTACTGGATGTTTACCAGGTACACATCCTGTAAAGTTTCGAAACAATATACCACCTATCTCCTATGATGTCAAGATGTGCATATTGATTCCGTGTTAAAATCGACCTTGTGTTACCGGAGTTACGGACCTTTTTTCTTCGAATTTTATGTTAAAATATCTTGTGTGTCTATCTCCTCCCACAGTTTTTAATCGCTTTTTCGAAACTTTACAGGATGCTTACCTATGATGTTTACTATGAAGGTTTGTTTCATGTGACAGATGCTAAAGCGGGGTATCTGTGTCCGGTCCGTAGCTACGCTGAGGCACACGGAGGCAGTTGCCTCGGTAGAATTTTGGGAACGTACATACTTAACATATAAAAAACTTCACTATCGATAAATAAATAATCATTGATAAAAAATGTCTTGCTGAAAAAATAATTTTTTCTTCCAGAAAATGAAATAAAACTCAGGAAATCGCACATAAACAAAAACTATCGTGTATTTATGTGGGTGTGGTCTGGGGTGCATGCCACCAGACCTCCACATAAAATGATTTGCCATGGTTAAATATTAGGGAATGGCTACGGACATTCGTGTCTCATGGACACATCTAATTTAATCAGATTTCACAAATATTATAAAAAGTCCTTTTTTTATTATATATATATAATATAAAATAGTTTAAACTTCAAAGATTTTAAAGAACACCCTGAATGATATTCAATATCCTTTTATAATGTAGTTATGTAATTTACATCTATATGTCAGATGTTCATGAATGCATATTGTTTTAGCTGAAGCTCAACTCTGCACCTGTGTTCATGCATTTCCCAGACAAGGGCAAACCAAAGAAGGCTGATACCATGGATATACCCAGGTAATTATTACACGTTTGGTTGTCAGTGAGTCCCATTGGAATTTGCTTGATTGTCCACCCACCCTACCCCACCAGTAAATGGTGAGTGTAAGGGGTTAGGCTTTTTTATTTGCTTTTTTAGTTGCCTGTCCCAAAAACTTTGTGTGTTTTACTCCTCCCACATTTTCTATGGATTGATATGCAAATTTACAGGATGATATTTTTTAGCTCTTTGGGATGTTGTCCATCGTCCCTTAACCGTTGCCTCGTTAAGGCAATTGGGCCTTCACTTTCCATTCGATCTTTGCCAAACTTTTACCAGATTGTTAATATCAAAGAAAGCTTAAACAAGTTTAAAAACCGGCCAGAGCTGACCAGTAACACCTGAATTATGGCCCTTGATTTAGTATTGTGCCTTGTTACGGTAATAAGGCCTTTATTTTTCTTGACTAATATCAATGAAAGCTCGAAAAGTTCTAAAACCAGACAAACTGGACCAGTAACACCAGCGTAATACCCTTGATTTAGTAAAAAATTCTATATTTGCCTCGTTAAGACGATAGGGCCTTCATTATTGCCAGATAGTTAATAACAATGAAAGCTCGAGCCAGATCGGACGTTACAGACCTTGATTTTCTTAATATGCTAATTTAAATACATGCAGTTTGTCAGTCTGTTATGGCTGCCATTCCCAAATGACAGCAAATATTTGCTTTATATGCAAGGTCTTGGAACTTGCATGGCTTGCACTTGCTTATTTTTTCTTTGCGCAACTACTTTCGAGCCAAATTGAAAACATGGGAGCCAAATATTGTCTTTATGGCCATACTCTTTTCGTTAATTTTAAGTTAATTTTGTCAGTGTCCCATAACATGCAAAGACATAACAGGATTTATTGATTTTTCTGGATACTATTTTAGTTTTTGTATAATTTATCATAATTGCTTAGGGCTGAATGTGTTAATACAACTGTGCTTTAAATTAAATTATTTACCTGCTGGATTAACTCTGAATAAAATATGGATTATAAGTGTGAAAAGTTTATAATGTATTTGATGGATATTAATGCAAAATGGAGTTAAATGAATATCTACTGGTGAGTTTTTTTTTTTCTCTGTTTTTTTCCGTAAGTATACCCCCTGATACTATTATATAATGTCAGTTTTGTTATGTGACATTGTCCCGTTTTCTATTTGGAGGTTGTAGTTTTTTGTTTTTTTTGTTTATATTCTTGTTCTTTTAATATATATAAATGATGACTATGAGTAAGCTATTGCTTATGGACGTCTTTATCAAATAAATATACATGACATTGAATGAAATAAGTAAAATAAATATTTTTTATTTATCTTAATTTTTTTTTTATATTGAATTTCTTTCTTGTATATTTCAGATTGTAAAATTCGTTTTACAACAATACTAGTATGCTTTTTTCAATAATGATTGTGTAATCATTCTGTTAGGTTTAATTTCCACTAAACCACATGTTTTACGTTTATTTATAAGCTAACAAAAAACAGAAAATAAATACTAAGTTACCTTCACATATAAATAAAATCACAGAACAAATCTTTTTAATAATAAAATATTATAATAGTATTTGAAGTAGGTTTAACCAGATTGTGATGTTTTTGTTGTATCACATGCAGAATTGTTTTTTTTTGCAGCTATTCGTGTTTTCGTGTTTTGTTTGTTATGTTCTCTCTATACTGGTCATGTTCTCTGACCTACTATATCCCCATAGATGACGGATGTCAATACTCTGTCTGTCTACTGTCAGGGCCTTGGGTCAGCTGAAAAGCGACTAGATGTTTTTAACTATATAATAAACAAAAAATGTCATATATATTGTCTACAAGATATACACTCAACACCTGTAACTGAGAAGTTTATTCGTTCAGAATGGGGTAATGATTGCATTTTTAGCTCAGGTAAATCAAATGCACGAGGAGTAGCTGTACTATTTAGCAAAGACCTAGACTATAAAGTACATAATTATATATCTGACCCTGAAGGAAATTTTATAACTGTTGACTTAACTGTTAATAACAAGAGATTAACCCTTATTTCACTTTATGGCCCAAATACGGATTCCCCATCATTTTTTTATAAGGTTATGAAAACTGTAAAGACCATGAATAATAATAATAATGACATGATTTTATGCGGCGATTACAATTTGGTCCAAGATCCTGAAGTAGATTATGATAATTATAAGGCTAATAATAATAAAAATGCGCATATAAAATTATTAGAAATAATAACTTGCTATAATCTAACTGACCCATATAGAGAGTTTTATCCAAATCTAAGAAGGTATACATGGAGAAAAAAAACACCATTAAAGCAAGCAAGACTGGATTTCTTTTTAGTTTCTGAAAATCTTTTATCATCAGTAAACAAGTGTACTATTGAAGCTAGCTATCGATCAGACCATTCAATTACTATGTTGAACTGCAACTTTAACGAATTTGTAAAGGGCAAGTCCCTTTGGAAACACAATAATTCACTTCTAAACGATATGGAATATCTGAATATAATGAATAATAAAATAATTGAAATTAAATTACAATATCACTTCCAGTCTATAATATTGATAATATTGACAATATACCAAATGACCAAATTCAATTTACTATTACTGACCAACTATTTTTGGATACATTATTGATGGAATTAAGAGGAAAATCAATATCATATTCATGCTACAAAAAAAAAGTAAATGAAAAACGTGAAAATGATCTTATTCTTGAAATACAACATTTAGAACAAAGACTTACCCCTGATCAAATACCTGCTTTAGATCAATTAAAAGATGAATTAATATTACTTCGCCGGCAAAAAATGAATGGTTTTCTTATTAGGTCCCGAGCGCAATTAATAGAAGATGGGGAAAAACCAACCAATTTTTTTTGTAATCTAGAAACTCACAATTTTACTAGTAAAATTATACCGAAAATTGAAAGATCTGATGGGAGCATAATCACAGATCAGAAAGATATTTTAAAGGAAACTGTCAGGTCTAAGTGTGCCTAAATTAAGTATGGAGGAATCTAATTCATTAGAGGGTCTATTAACATTTCAGCAAGTATCTTTATCACTTTTTGGTATGAAAAACAACCGCTCTCCAGGCTCTGATGGTTTTGGGGCTGACTTCTTCAAAGTATTTTGGAATAGATTAGGTCATTTTGTTGTAAGAGCTATAAATTGTGGGTATATTAATGGGGAACTGTCTGTAACACAGAAAGAGGGTATTATTACACTTATCCCTAAAGATAACAAACCAAGAAGATTTTAAAAAAATTATAGGCCAATTTCTCTTTTAAACTGTGTATATAAAATTGCTTCAGGGACCATTGCTAATAGAATAAAATCTATATTATATAAACTAATTAATGAAAACCAAACGGGTTTTATTGCTGGGCGATATATGGGGGAAAACACTCGAATGACATTTGATATAATGCAGTTTGCAGAAGAAAACAATTTACCAGGACTCATTTTGCTTGTGGATTTTGAGCAGGCATTTGATTCTCTTTCATGGAAATTTATCTACAGTGTTCTTAAATATTTCAATTTTGGTAACTCAATAATATCATGGGTGAAAGTTCTATACAGAAATGCTAAACTGGCTGTAAATCAAGGTGGCAATTTATCTGATTTTTTCAGCATAGGCAGAGGGTGCCGTCAGGGCGATCCATTATCACCTTATATATTTATCTTATCCGCTGAAATATTAGCAATAAAACTACAAAATAATAAAAAGATTAAAGGAATATCTATAAATGACATGGAATATAAACTATCACAGTTTGCCGACGATACTTCTATTTTTCTGGACGGGTCAGACACTTCACTTAATGAAGCTCTCTATGAACTTTCTGCTTATGCCAACATTTCTGGACTTAGAGTGAATTTTGATAAGACACAGGTAGTTTGGATTGGTACAAAAAAATATAGTACAGACTCAATTAAAACCAGGTGGAAATTAGCATGGGGCAGCAACCAATTTAAATTATTAGGTATACATTTTAATGTTGACCTTGACAAGATACTTGATATAAATTACAATGATAAGAGAAAAAATACAGAAATTAAACTTTGGAAACGCAGATATCTTACACCAATTGGTAAAATAACAGTAATTAAAACAATATTACTACCCATTATTAGTCATTTATTTATTTCATTGCCTAATCCAAAAGATTCAATTATTAAAAAAATCAATGACATGTTTTATGAATTTTTATGGGAGGGACCAGCAAAAACAAAGAGAAGCATTTTAATCAAACAATATAATGAGGGTGGTCTGAAAATGATCAATCTAAAAGCATTTATATATGGACTTAAGGCAACTTGGATTAGAAGACTTACTCTTAAAGGTGGACAGTGGCAAAATACAGTAACATATAATAAATATAAACAAACTAACAAACTTGGGCACAGGCTATTCAGAATTATTAATACAAAAGATGACCAACCTATTTTGGAAGGATGTATTGAAAGCATACATGGATATTTTAGATCTTAATAAGAGCATTTTATGTGCCAACAATTGTTTAACAACTTCACTATTTTATAACCATAATATCTTAGTTGGAGGTAAAGTAGTATTTTACAAATCTTGGTATGAAAAGGGTATTTACTACCTTAATGATTTAATAGATGAAAATGGATTTTTTTATTCTGTTGAGGAATTTAATAACTTATATAATTTAAATGCTTGCTTTTTAGCATATAACGGAATTATTGCAGCAATAAAAACTTATATTACGAAAAATATTCCCACACAATCGATAAACAAAATACCAAATCCAATTCTTCCTTTCAATATGTATCCATTTCTTAATAGTAAAAATGGATCTCGGGATCTGTATAATATTCTTAACCAAAACCCGAGTAAACCAACTTCAAAACCCAAATGGGAGGAAATGTATAATATAGAAGAAGAAACATGGAACGATATATACCTGTCTCCTTTTAAATCCTCAACAAGTACAGTATTACAATGGTTTCAAGTACGGGTAAATCATAGAATACTTCCAACTAGACGATTTCTACACAAAATCAACATCACTGATAGTTCACTGTGCAAGGATTGTCAACAAGAGGAAACATTAATCCATATGCTTTGGTATTGTCCTGAAACGCAATCTATACTTAATAAATTAAAAATGTGGTTGTCCAGTAATGACATATACTTAAATTTTACTGAAGAATCATTTATTTTTAACATTGGTAACACATTAACACCAGCCGACTTGTACATATTACTTGAAATGAAATATTATATTTTCAGTACCAAACATTTACAAAAAAAACTGTCTATAGAGGCATTCAAAAATAGTATAATAAAGTCGTTTAAAATTCTAGAATGTATAGCAGCACAAAACAATGCTTTCGAACCATTTGAAAAAAAATGGAACAAATACATGAACCTTTTAAAATAATTTTGTTGCATAAACAAGCGAGGAGCTCACCCCTAAAATTGGTGTTTTAGGTTTTATTCAGCCCAAGAATCTGACAACTATCGGATAAAATATACATGTAAATTAAAAATTAAGCTAGGTAGGAGAGATGTGGCCATGTAGAGAGAGCATTAAGAACTAAAACCTTTTTTTTTTTTTCATTTGTATTTTTTTTCTATCTTTCCCCCGTAAAACAAACGTACTATATTCATTTGTGTTTTTTTGTTGTTTTTTTAATTTATAAAAATGGCTATACATGTAAATTAATATAATATAGAAAAACACATACAATTTAATGTTTAAAAAATGTAAAGACTACCGCTTTATACAGATTTTATTATATGAAAGTCAAGTATTATAATAATATGTATATATAATCAGTTTTATATGTTTGTTTGTAAGGCGTGCAGTGTGATGGTCCTCCCCGACCCACAACATGCCAAATTACGGGGAGAATAAATGGGTCATCATACTGGTGACTGAAAAAAAAAAAAATTTAAGTTCACGTGTTATCAATTGTTTCGAGTTACTATAAACATGCTTTCTACCTAAAACAAACTAAAGTTCAAGATGACACATGTAGTTACAGTCCGTGTATAGTAGAAATCACTAAATATTTAGCAATTTGAAGCACATGCTACAAAAAAAAGGTCCTTGAATGTTAGATTTCCTGTAACAGTGTTAGACTTTTATATCTCCTTTTGACGTGGTATTTAAATTGTAAAACATTTGGAGTAACTAGAAGCCTGCTAATTATTCAAAACACTATGGTAAGTTAAAGATGAAGCATTATCTTCACCAGGTATTGTTTGGGGTAAAGAGCAGGTTTGAAGAATTTCCAAACATTTTAAAATTAACGAAAACACAAACTAAAATAAACAACAATATATAAATATATAAATAAGTATAATACTATAATATTTAATTTTTTTATTTTGTGAAATAAACTATAACATAACATATGCACAGGGACAGAGCACTAATAATTTGATTTTCACTTCATTGCTACAAGCAAGCCACTCATCGCATGAATAAATTCTTCCAGCTGTATTTCATCACTATTACTTGAATAAATAATTATTTTATTTCATCTGTTCAGGTCATCATTACACTACTAAGTCACTAGTCTAGACTACATGTTACTTTCATTTCATAATTCTTCGTGACTTCTGTTTGGCCCAGTTCAAAAAGGTGGCCTTAAATTAAAAAACGTTCAATTCAGGCCCGTCGATTGAGATTCTCATTAGATTGTCAAGAGTTTTTGTTGCCATGTTGTTCCTTAGGCACATTTTGATCAGGTTATGTTTGCTAAAACCACGTTCACAGTCAGGGTTTGATTCATTACCTGCTCTTTAATTAGGGGTCGCCGATCATGTTTGCAACCTTCAATGCTCAAGTTTGTCGTAGCATAAAGTCATGCGCGAATCAATTAAGCCAAACACGTAGCGGTATTTGCACAAGTTGTTCGCAGATATGAATCAATCGAGTGTTTGTTTAAGTAATTAGTCCATCAGAAACGTATGATGTAATTCAATCTACCAGCTGATTGTTAAATTGCTCCACTAAGCTGTAAAAACTTGCTAATCGTTTCCTGTTTTTTCCGGTCACGCGTATCGTGCTAGACTGTGTATCACTTTTTCACTGACTTAGTTTCCCCAATAGTAAAAGCTAAAAGCACTTTACTGTCTTTATCTAGGCCAATAACGCTTGAGCCATTGAACATGTTGAAAAAACGGGAAAATACGCTTTAGATTATTTTTGCGCAAGTCATTTTCGCAAAGTTCTTTTTTCTTGGGTCGTATTTCATTTTTTTGCCTATTTGGAGCCGTTTGCGAATCACAGTGCGAGCCCTGACTTGGCTCCACCCACTGGGGCTCCCGTGTTGGGTAATCAGGATCAAATATCACACAAATGCATATCTTGTCCAAATGTGAATGAATTTGATTCTAATTTTCTATGGTCATTTAGAGACTTGAGGCACAACATATATAAAACGGGAATGGATTTGATTCTAATTTTCTATGGTCATTTAGGGACTCGAGGCACAACATATATAAAACGTTTTTTGTCATTCTGCATATAGGGGCCTTTCTAGGGGTACAACTTGAAGAGCTTGTAGTAATTTACTATTACACTTGTGCATGTTTAAATGTGAAATGTTTTTGACCTATGAACTTTAAGTGTGACCTTGACCTTTGAGGTACGGACCTGTGTTTTGCGCGCGACACATCGTCTTGTTATGGTGATCACTTGTGCCAAGTTATTTAAAAATCCCTGCAAGGGTTGTGAAGATACGGTCCGGACACAAAATTGCGTACCTGTTTTTGACCTATGAACTTCAAGTGTGACCTTGACTTTGAGGTACGGACCTGGATTTTGCGTGCGACACATCTTCTTGTTATGGTGATCACTTGTGCCAAGTTATTTAAAAATCCCTGCAGGGGTTGTGAAGTTACGGTCCGGACACGAACTGCGGAATGACGGACGGACAGACAGAATCCGGATGGAAGGACGATTACTATGGGATTACTATATGCCCTTTTTCAGGGGCATAAAAAGACAAAGACTAGCTCGAATATTGTACCAGTGTGAAATAAATCATTTTGATACATCTCATATCTTTATAGGATTGGCTTTGCTGCAGAGCAGATTGCTAAATGGGTGCAAGAAAGGACCGACATACAGGTAAGAATTCAAGGTTATGAATTCCTTAGTTCATTAATTGTGTGTACGTAATAGGGAATCACTCAATGGTAGATGGGTCGTTCAGACAAAACACTGCCTACCATCAAGTGAAGGATTTCCTTATCAAACTCAGCAGTTTAATAGGTAATGTATCAATTTCAATCAAAACATTATGCTTTGATTGATTTCAATCAAACAATTTCGCTTTGATGTGCATTCTCAACTCAGTGTCAGAGTTATGGTCATGTTCCGCGTTATTAATATTTAGTGATTATGATCAGTGCTCACGGAAAATGTTTTTGACAGGCAGGCCCTGAATTAATATTGACAGGCCCTGAATTAATTCTATAATAAAATATGACCAAAAAGGACAAGCCCCAACAGATTTTGACAGGCCCCGGGCTTGGGGCTATCCTATTTCGTGAGCACTGATGATTATTTTCGTTCACTGAGAAATCCGGATTTTTCACAGCATAGAAATATAATTATTTATGAAACTGATTGAAGAAAACCTTGTCACTTGCTTATATTAGTCTGTTGCAAAATGTTACAAAATTGCATTGCTATATGCTTTAATAAAAAGGTGGAAAGCCCTAATAAGCAGAAAAACGCAATAATGGTTTCTACAGAAATAGGATAATAAATTGATAAATACTAGATAATAAAAAAGTAATAAATTGATAAATTCTAGATATTTAATTGATACTATTTTCAGATCCGTGTGTTCCGTCCACCCAACTACTCTGGCACTCTGGCACTGGCCCTGCTGTTCTCTCTGGTTGGAGGTCTACTATACTTAAAGAGAAACAATCTGGAATTCCTATACAATAAATCTGTCTGGGGTATAGGATCACTGGTAAGTAAGGGGGGAATTCTGGAATAATTTCTGGTGTATACTTAAAGAGTAACGATCTGGAATTCTTTAAATGGAATGTAGCCACACAGTCCGTCTTTATTCTTAAAAGTTCTGAAAAACTTGGTAAAGGGTGAAAGAATGACCAAAATCGGATGATAAACAAAGACGTTATAATCATTTAAAGGTTCTGTAGAAATGGATATGTAAGCCGCCATGGCATCAGTTCTAAATGAGGGCTATTCCATTAAAACAAACGTGAGACCTGAGGAAGGCAGTTTTGAAATTGAACACCCACCCATAAATGCAAAATCGAGTTTAAAGAACAAAAATGCGGGAAAATAGGGTTCATCCATAGATGTTTATTAAATTGCCTTCCTGTGGTTCTTGGTATGTTTTAATGGAATAACCCTGACCATATATATGGAATATTTATGAGCATATTATTTACTGATTTATAGAAAAAAGAAAAAAACAGCAACTGTATGAAAAATATGTACACTTAATGATAATAAAGCATTAAATGACCAGTAAAGGTTTTTGCATTCATTTGCAGTGATTTTCTTTGTTTTAAATTTTATCAGTATGCTATATCTGGTAATTTAGAACTATGATGTCATAGTTCTCAAAATGGTAGCTCCTATATCTGATTCACAACAATTTTGAAATGGTTACATCTTTGTTTATCATTCGATTTTGATAATTCTTTCACCTTTTACCAAGTTTTTTCAAACCTCTTGATAATAATGATCGTTTGGCTGTGTGGCTACGTTCCCTTTAACTATACAACTGTCTTGGATATTGCATAACTGGTAAGTAAAGACCCCTAAGGTATCTATCCTGGAATACTTGAACATTTAAACTATTCTATTCATCTGAAATACTATAGGGCACTAGGCAAGACGGACATGAAATACTGTATGACACTAGGCAAGACACATATTTGTGTTTATGAAACTACTTTTCTTGCTACAGTTAATCATTTCATTTCAGGCTATAATATTTGCAATGACATCAGGACAAATGTGGAACCACATCAGAGGACCCCCGGTCATGCATAAAAATCCAAGCACAGGTGCAATTGTAAGTGTTTGTTTAAATTGTAAAATGTATCAAATGAGGTTTATATATAAAGATCATGTTGTTACAATAAAGCTTTGAGTTTCAATCACTGTCAGTACACAGCTATAGATCTTACACAGTTTAGACATTGATAATTGTAAGAGCACTGTATAAAAAATCAGTTTTATTTGATGACATGACCATATTGACCAGGTATGTTGCTTCTCATCTACCTATAATGGCCAGTTATCTAAGTCTGGGGCTATGACAGTATTGTGATTTATCATTATCATTAGGTAAATTATACAATTTATATTCTGGTGCGTAACGCTTAAGGCAAGTTTTTGGGGACATGGTTTTGTTAAAATGTTCTGTTGAACATTTCCTATGCAAAAAATTAAAAGATTCCATGTTAGACTGTAACCTTTTACCTTACTTGAACTTTGTGTGATATATTTCAGCACTACATCCATGGCAGCAGTCAAGGACAGTTTGTAGCCGAGACGTACATGGTCATGTTGCTCAGTATCCTTTATAACCTGGGGTGTCACAAACGGACTCCTTGGACTTGTAAATAATGGGTTGCAGGGGCAGCGGTGGCCCAGTGGATAGCACATTCAATCTAGATACGATGATCATGGGTTTGAGCCTCAAAGGTTATTTTGGTGTGTCGTTAGGCACTTACACTTCCCTAGCCTCATCTGTTGGATGGGGATGCAAAGCTTACACCTGTGTGTGGGTAAAACGAAGTTGATGCATGTATGATGTGCAGATGATATATGTCTCGTCGACTTCATAGGAGTGCATCTGTGCGCTAGTGAAATAAAATTGATGTGTGTGGGTTAAATGAAGTTGATGGGTGTATGATTTGCAGCCGAATGCCGATGTATGATTTTGTTGTTGACTTCGACTGCATGCAACTGTGTGTGGTGTGGGTATATTGAAATTGATGTCTGTATATGAGCAGATGGAGGCATGCAGTTAAGGTTTTTTCATGAGGTCATTGGGTCACCACTAGACTTGTACAGCCTTGATCCTGCTATTAAATATCAGATATACCATCAGGTGACACTGTTGATACACACCTGTCTAATCTGTTTGTAATCCTTAACCACCAATCAGATGCTGCCATTGTAGGGGGCTTCATCATGATGAATGAGGCCAATGTGTTGAAAGGTGACCCTGGTAAAAAGAGAGGTACGTAATCAGATACTAATATTAGTAAAGTACAGTTGAAAACAGCAGAGTTTTTATTATCAGAATTGTTTCGGTCATTTTGTTTTATGATGTTTATAGTAATATAGATTATTTAACTCCTTTGTACCATTATCATATTAAAGGTTAACTGTATTGCTTTTTTGTGATGGTATATCGGTCGTTTAATGGTCAAATTTTTATGCCCCGAAAGGGTTTCGGGGGCCTATAGTAATTGCACCGTCCGTCCGCAGTTTGTGTCCGGACTGTACCTTCAAAACCCCTGCATGGATTTTTAATTAACTTGGCCAGAGTGATCACCATAACAAGACAATGTCGCAGGCAAAACCCAGGTCTGTACCTCAAAGCTCAAGGTCACTTGCAGTTCATAGGTCAAAAACAGGTATGCAATTTCGTGTCCGGACCGTAACGTCACAAGCCCTGCAGGGATTTTTAAATAACTTGGTACACGTGATCACTATAAAAAGACGATGTGTCGCGCACAAAACCCAGGTCCTTACCTCAAAGGTCAAGGTCACCCTTGCAGTTCATAGGTTAAATCGCACCATCCGTCATTTCCCTGAATTCACTTTGTCCAAATCGCACCTTCAACTTGAAGACCACATTTCCTGACACTTTGGGGGCATTTGTCACTTTACTGTGACATTTCTTGTTATTGATTGCAATGCATTAGAGAGCATTTGAACTGAACCTGCACCTCTTAAACGACTGATAAATCTAAAATTAAACTTCTGGCTATTAAACCTATATCTCATTAAATATCGACAGCTTTATAAATCAGTGAAATAAGAATAAATGAGGTATTAACCGTTTTAACAATTTAATAATATTATGTTATATGACTGATTTGCAATGGGCAATTTAATAGTTTTGAATGTCAACCAATAGGATTGCAGGATTTTTTACCAACTGCCTTTGACTGTTGTCTTTTTCACGATGAAGAGAACACAAGTCTGTGTTCGGTAAATAAAAAATATGTGCCCCCGAAATATTACTTGGAACGCATTTGGATCATCGTCCTTTGCCAAAACAAATTGTTCCAAGTAAACTTTCACCATGCAAATTTAATAACATATAATTTTGCTTTAACATTAAAACAGTCTTATTTATATAATGATACATTCCCCTCTCTTTTACAGTGTTTGCCCTGGTAGGACTAGGGTGTGTGGCAGTGTTCTTCAGTCTACTCCTGTCTATATTTATATAATGATACATTCCCCTCTCTTTTACAGTGTTTGCCCTGGTAAGACTAGGGTGTGTAGCAGTGTTCTTCTGTCTACTCCTGTCTTATTTATATAATGATATATTCCCCTCTCTTTTACAGTGTTTGCCCTGGTAGGACTAGGGTGTGTAGCAGTGTTCTTCAGTCTACTCCTGTCTATATTTATATAATGATACATTCCCCTCTCTTTTACAGTGTTTGCCCTGGTAGGACTAGGGTGTGTAGCAGTGTTCTTCTGTCTACTCCTGTCTTATTTATATAATGATATATTCCCCTCTCTTTTACAGTGTTTGCCCTGGTAGGACTAGGGTGTGTAGCAGTGTTCTTCTGTCTACTCCTGTCTTATTTATATAATGATACATTCCCCTCTCTTTTACAGTGTTTGCCCTGGTAGGACTAGGGTGTGTAGCAGTGTTCTTCTGTCTACTCCTGTCTTATTTATATAATGATATATTCCCCTCTCTTTTGGTGTTTGCCCTGGTAGGACTAGGGTGTGTAGCAGTGTTCTTCAGTCTACTCCTGTCTATATTTATATAATGATATATTCCCCTCTCTTTTACAGTGTTTGCCCTGGTAGGACTAGGGTGTGTAGCAGTGTTCTTCTGTCTACTCCTGTCTATATTTATATAATGATACATTCCCCTCTCTTTTACAGTGTTTGCCCTGGTAGGACTAGGGTGTGTAGCAGTGTTCTTCTGTCTACTCCTGTCTATATTTATATAATGATACATTCCCCTCTCTTTTACAGTGTTTGCCCTGGTAGGACTAGGGTGTGTAGCAGTGTTCTTCAGTCTACTCCTGTCTTATTTATATAATGATATATTCCCCTCTCTTTTACAGTGTTTGCCCTGGTAGGACTAGGGTGTGTAGCAGTGTTCTTCTGTCTACTCCTGTCTATATTTATATAATGATACATTCCCCTCTCTTTTACAGTGTTTGCCCTGGTAGGACTAGGGTGTGTAGCAGTGTTCTTCAGTCTACTCCTGTCTAGGGGCGTCTGTGGCCGAGTGGTTAACGTCTCTGACTTGCAATCACTTGCCCCTCACCGCTGTAGGTTCGATCCCTCAGGGGCCTAGGAATCTTTATGTGAGGAAGCTATCCAGCTGGCTTACGGAACGTTGGTGGTTCTACCCAGGTGCCCGCCCGTGCACGAAAATTGTCCGGAGGGGCATCTGGGGTCTTCCTCCACCAATGGAAGCTGGAAAGTCGCCATATGACCTTAGCTGTTGGTGCGACTATAAAATCCAATTCAACTACTGTCTATATTTATATAATGATATATTCCCCCTCTCTTTTACAGTGTTTGCCCTGGTAGGACTAGGGTGTGTAGCAGTGTTCTTCTGTCTACTCCTGTCTATATTTATATAATGATATATTCCCCCTCTCTTTTACAGTGTTTGCCCTGGTAGGACTAGGGTGTGTGGCAGTGTTCCTCAGTCTCTTCCTGTCTATATTTATATAATGATATATTCCCCTCTCTTTTAGTGTTTGCCCTGGTAGGACTAGGGTGTGTAGCAGTGTTCCTCAGTCTCTTCCTGTCTATATTTATATAATGATATATTCCCCCTCTCTTTTAGTGTTTGCCCTGGTAGGACTAGGGTGTGTAGCAGTGTTCCTCAGTCTCTTCCTGTCTATATTTATATAATGATATATTCCCCCTCTCTTTTACAGTGTTTGCCCTGGTAGGACTAGGGTGTGTGGCAGTGTTCTTCAGTCTACTCCTGTCTATATTTATATAATGATGTATTCCCCCTCTCTTTTACAGTGTTTGCCCTGGTAGGACTAGGGTGTGTGGCAGTGTTCTTCTGTCTACTCCTGTCTATATTTATATAATGATATATTCCCCTCTCTTTTACAGTGTTTGCCCTGGTAGGACTAGGGTGTGTAGCAGTGTTCTTCTGTCTACTCCTGTCTATATTTATATAATGATATATTCCCCTCTCTTTTACAGTGTTTGCCCTGGTAGGACTAGGGTGTGTAGCAGTGTTCTTCAGTCTACTCCTGTCTATATTTATATAATGATATATTCCCCTCTCTTTTACAGTGTTTGCCCTCGTAGGACTAGGGTGTGTAGCAGTGTTCTTCAGTCTCTTCCTGTCTATATTTATATAATGATATATTCCCCTCTCTTTTGGTGTTTGCCCTGGTAGGACTAGGGTGTGTAGCAGTGTTCTTCATTCTACTGCTGTCTATATTTATATAATGATATATTCCCCCTCTCTTTTAGTGTTTGCCCTGGTAGGACTAGGGTGTGTAGCAGTGTTCTTCTGTCTACTCCTGTCTATATTTATATAATGATATATTCCCCCTCTCTTTTAATGTTTGCCCTGGTAGGACTAGGGTGTGTAGCAGTGTTCCTCAGTCTCTTCCTGTCTATATAATGATATATTCCTCCTGTCTTTTAGTGTTTGCCCTGGTAGGAGTGGACTAGGGTGTGTAGCAGTGTTCTTCAGTCTATTGCTGTCTATATTTATATAATGATATATTCCCCCTCTCTTTTAATGTTTGCCCTGGTAGGACTAGGGTGTGTAGCAGTGTTTCTCAGTCTCTTCCTGTCTATATAATGATATATTCCCCTCTCTTTTAGTGTTTGCCCTGGTAGGACTAGGGTGTGTAGCAGTGTTCTTCAGTCTCTTCCTGTCTATATTTATATAATGATATATTCCCCCTCTCTTTTAATGTTTGCCCTGGTAGGACTAGGGTGTGTAGCAGTGTTCTTCTGTCTACTCCTGTCTATATTTATATAATGATATATTCCCCCTCTCTTTTAATGTTTGCCCTGGTAGGACTAGGGTGTGTAGCAGTGTTCCTCAGTCTCTTCCTGTCTATATAATGATATATTCCTCCTGTCTTTTAGTGTTTGCCCTGGTAGGAGTGGACTAGGGTGTGTAGCAGTGTTCTTCAGTCTATTGCTGTCTATATTTATATAATGATATATTCCCCCTCTCTTTTGGTGTTTGCCCTGGTAGGACTAGAGGGTGTGTAGCAGTGTTCCTCAGTCTATTGCTGTCTATATTTATATAATGATATATTCCCCCTCTCTTTTAATGTTTGCCCTGGTAGGACTAGGGTGTGTAGCAGTGTTCCTCAGTCTCTTCCTGTCTATATAATGATATATTCCCCCTCTCTTTTGGTGTTTGCCCTGGTAGGACTAGGGAGTGTAGCAGTGTTCTTCAGTCTACTGCTGTCTATATTTATATAATGATATATTCCCCCTCTCTTTTAATGTTTGCCCTGGTAGGACTAGGGTGTGTAGCAGTGTTCCTCAGTCTCTTCCTGTCTATATAATGATATATTCCTCCTGTCTTTTAGTGTTTGCCCTGGTAGGAGTGGACTAGGGTGTGTAGCAGTGTTCTTCAGTCTATTGCTGTCTATATTTATATAATGATATATTCCCCCTCTCTTTTAATGTTTGCCCTGGTAGGACTAGGGTGTGTAGCAGTTTTCCTCAGTCTCTTCCTGTCTATATAATGATATATTCCCCCTCTCTTTTGGTGTTTGCCCTGGTAGGACTAGGGTGTGTAGCAGTGTTCTTCAGTCTACTGCTGTGTATATTTATATAATGATATATTCCCCCTCTCTTTTAATGTTTGCCCTGGTAGGACTAGGGTGTGTAGCAGTGTTCCTCAGTCTCTTCCTGTCTATATTTATATAATGATATATTCCCCCTCTCTTTTAATGTTTGCCCTGGTAGGACTAGGGTGTGTAGCAGTGTTCCTCAGTCTCTTCCTGTCTATATAATGATATATTCCCCCTCTCTTTTGGTGTTTGCCCTGGTAGGACTAGGGTGTGTAGCAGTGTTCTTCAGTCTACTGCTGTCTATATTTATATAATGATATATTCCCCCTCTCTTTTAATGTTTGCCCTGGTAGGACTAGGGTGTGTAGCAGTGTTCCTCAGTCTCTTCCTGTCTATATAATAATATATTCCCCCTCTCTTTTGGTGTTTGCCCTGGTAGGACTAGGGTGTGTAGCAGTGTTCTTCAGTCTATTGCTGTCTATATTTATATAATGATATATTCCCCCTCTCTTTTAATGTTTGCCCTGGTAGGACTAGGGTGTGTAGCAGTGTTCCTCAGTCTCTTCCTGTCTATATAATGATATATTCCCCCTCTCTTTTGGTGTTTGCCCTGGTAGGACTAGGGTGTGTAGCAGTGTTCCTCAGTCTCTTCCTGTCTATATAATGATATATTCCCCCTCTCTTTTGGTGTTTGCCCTGGTAGGACTAGGGTGTGTAGCAGTGTTCTTCAGTCTATTGCTGTCTATATTTATATAATGATATATTCCCCCTCTCTTTTAATGTTTGCCCTGGTAGGACTAGGGTGTGTAGCAGTGTTTCTCAGTCTCTTCCTGTCTATATAATGATATATTCCCCCTCTCTTTTAATGTTTGCCCTGGTAGGACTAGGGTGTGTAGCAGTGTTCCTCAGTCTCTTCCTGTCTATATAATGATATATTCCCCCTCTCTTTTAATGTTTGCCCTGGTAGGACTAGGGTGTGTAGCAGTGTTCCTCAGTCTACTGCTGTCTATATTTATATAATGATATATTCCCCCTCTCTTTTAATGTTTGCCCTGGTAGGACTAGGGTGTGTAGCAGTGTTCCTCAGTCTCTTCCTGTCTATATTTATATAATGATATATTCCCCCTCTCTTTTAATGTTTGCCCTGGTAGGACTAGGGTGTGTAGCAGTGTTCCTCAGTCTCTTCCTGTCTATATAATGATATATTCCCCCTCTCTTTTGGTGTTTGCCCTGGTAGGACTAGGGTGTGTAGCAGTGTTCTTCAGTCTACTGCTGTCTATATTTATATAATGATATATTCCCCCTCTCTTTTAATGTTTGCCCTGGTAGGACTAGGGTGTGTAGCAGTGTTCCTCAGTCTCTTCCTGTCTATATTTATATAATGATATATTCCCCCTCTCTTTTGGTGTTTGCCCTGGTAGGACTAGGGTGTGTAGCAGTGTTCTTCAGTCTACTGCTGTCTATATTTATATAATGATATATTCCCCCTCTCTTTTAATGTTTGCCCTGGTAGGACTAGGGTGTGTAGCAGTGTTCCTCAGTCTCTTCCTGTCTATATAATGATATATTCCCCCTCTCTTTTGGTGTTTGCCCTGGTAGGACTAGGGTGTGTAGCAGTGTTCTTCAGTCTATTGCTGTCTATATTTATATAATGATATATTCCCCCTCTCTTTTAATGTTTGCCCTGGTAGGACTAGGGTGTGTAGCAGTGTTCCTCAGTCTCTTCCTGTCTATATAATGATATATTCCCCCTCTCTTTTGGTGTTTGCCCTGGTAGGACTAGGGTGTGTAGCAGTGTTCTTCAGTCTATTGCTGTCTATATTTATATAATGATATATTCCCCCTCTCTTTTACAGTGTTTGCCCTGGTAGGACTAGGGTGTGTAGCAGTGTTCCTCAGTCTCTTCCTGTCTATATAATGATATATTCCCCCTCTCTTTTGGTGTTTGCCCTGGTAGGACTAGGGTGTGTAGCAGTGTTCTTCAGTCTACTGCTGTCTATATTTATATAATGATATATTCCCCCTCTCTTTTAATGTTTGCCCTGGTAGGACTAGGGTGTGTAGCAGTGTTCCTCAGTCTCTTCCTGTCTATATAATGATATATTCCCCCTCTCTTTTGGTGTTTGCCCTGGTAGGACTAGGGTGTGTAGCAGTGTTCTTCAGTCTATTGCTGTCTATATTTATATAATGATATATTCCCCCTCTCTTTTAATATTTGCCCTGGTAGGACTAGGGTGTGTAGCAGTGTTCCTCAGTCTCTTCCTGTCTATATAATGATATATTCCCCCTCTCTTTTGGTGTTTGCCCTGGTAGGACTAGGGTGTGTAGCAGTGTTCTTCAGTCTATTGCTGTCTATATTTATATAATGATATATTCCCCCTCTCGTTTACAGTGTTTGCCCTGGTAGGACTAGGGTGTGTAGCAGTG
The DNA here is from genome assembly GCA_037043455.1 of Cyrtodaria siliqua. Taxonomy (NCBI): domain Eukaryota; kingdom Metazoa; phylum Mollusca; class Bivalvia; order Adapedonta; family Hiatellidae; genus Cyrtodaria; species Cyrtodaria siliqua. The sequence continues at coordinate 264,158 of JAWPHD010002226.1, forward strand.
TTCCTCAGTCTCTTCCTGTCTATATAATGATATATTCCCCCTCTCTTTTGGTGTTTGCCCTGGTAGGACTAGGGTGTGTAGCAGTGTTCTTCAGTCTACTGCTGTCTATATTTATATAATGATATATTCCCCCTCTCTTTTAATGTTTGCCCTGGTAGGACTAGGGTGTGTAGCAGTGTTCCTCAGTCTCATCCTGTCTATATTTATATAATGATATATTCCCCCTCTCTTTTAATGTTTGCCCTGGTAGGACTAGGGTGTGTAGCAGTGTTCCTCAGTCTCTTCCTGTCTATATAATGATATATTTCCCCTCTCTTTTGGTGTTTGCCCTGGTAGGACTAGGGTGTGTAGCAGTGTTCTTCAGTCTACTGCTGTCTATATTTATATAATGATATATTCCCCCTCTCTTTTAATGTTTGCCCTGGTAGGACTAGGGTGTGTAGCAGTGTTCCTCAGTCTCTTCCTGTCTATATAATGATATATTCCCCCTCTCTTTTAATGTTTGCCCTGGTAGGACTAGGGTGTGTAGCAGTGTTCCTCAGTCTCTTCCTGTCTATATAATGATATATTCCTCCTGTCTTTTAGTGTTTGCCCTGGTAGGAGTGGACTAGGGTGTGTAGCAGTGTTCTTCAGTCTATTGCTGTCTATATTTATATAATGATATATTCCCCCTCTCTTTTAATGTTTGCCCTGGTAGGACTAGGGTGTGTAGCAGTGTTCCTCAGTCTCTTCCTGTCTATATAATGATATATTCCCCCTCTCTTTTAATGTTTGCCCTGGTAGGACTAGGGTGTGTAGCAGTGTTCCTCAGTCTCTTCCTGTCTATATAATGATATATTCCTCCTGTCTTTTAGTGTTTGCCCTGGTAGGAGTGGACTAGGGTGTGTAGCAGTGTTCTTCAGTCTATTGCTGTCTATATTTATATAATGATATATTCCCCCTTTCTTTTGGTGTTTGCCCTGGTAGGACTAGGGTGTGTAGCAGTGTTCCTCAGTCTCTTCCTCAGTCTCTTCCTGTCTATATAATGATATATTCCCCCTCTCTTTTGGTGTTTGCCCTGGTAGGACTAGGGTGTGTAGCAGTGTTCTTCAGTCTCTTCCTGTCTATATTTATATAATGATATATTCCCCTCTCTTTTAGTGTTTGCCCTGGTAGGACTAGGGTGTGTAGCAGTGTTCTTCAGTCTCTTCCTGTCTATATTTATATAATGATATATTCCCCCTCTCTTTTAATGTTTGCCCTGGTAGGACTAGGGTGTGTAGCAGTGTTCCTCAGTCTCTTCCTGTCTATAATGATATATTCCCCCTCTCTTTTGGTGTTTGCCCTGGTAGGACTAGGGAGTGTAGCAGTGTTCTTCAGTCTCTTCCTGTCTATATTTATATAATGATATATTCCCCCTTTCTTTTGGTGTTTGCCCTGGTAGGACTAGGGTGTGTAGCAGTGTTCCTCAGTCTCTTCCTGTCTATATAATGATATATTCCTCCTGTCTTTTGGTGTTTGCCCTGGTAGGACTAGGGTGTGTAGCAGTGTTCCTCAGTCTCTTCCTGTCTATATTTATATAATGATATATTCCCCCACTCTTTTAATGTTTGCCCTGGTAGGACTAGGGTGTGTAGCAGTGTTCCTCAGTCTCTTCCTGTCTATATAATGATATATTCCCCCTCTCTTTTAATGTTTGCCCTGGTAGGACTAGGGTGTGTAGCAGTGTTCCTCAGTCTCTTCCTGTCTATATAATGATATATTTCCCCTCTCTTTTGGTGTTTGCCCTGGTAGGACTAGGGTGTGTAGCAGTGTTCTTCAGTCTACTGCTGTCTATATTTATATAATGATATATTCCCCCTCTCTTTTAATGTTTGCCCTGGTAGGACTAGGGTGTGTAGCAGTGTTCCTCAGTCTCTTCCTGTCTATATAATGATATATTCCCCCTCTCTTTTAATGTTTGCCCTGGTAGGACTAGGGTGTGTAGCAGTGTTCCTCAGTCTCTTCCTGTCTATATAATGATATATTCCTCCTGTCTTTTAGTGTTTGCCCTGGTAGGAGTGGACTAGGGTGTGTAGCAGTGTTCTTCAGTCTATTGCTGTCTATATTTATATAATGATATATTCCCCCTCTCTTTTAATGTTTGCCCTGGTAGGACTAGGGTGTGTAGCAGTGTTCCTCAGTCTCTTCCTGTCTATATAATGATATATTCCCCCTCTCTTTTAATGTTTGCCCTGGTAGGACTAGGGTGTGTAGCAGTGTTCCTCAGTCTCTTCCTGTCTATATAATGATATATTCCTCCTGTCTTTTAGTGTTTGCCCTGGTAGGAGTGACTAGGGTGTGTAGCAGTGTTCTTCAGTCTATTGCTGTCTATATTTATATAATGATATATTCCCCCTTCTCTTTGGTGTTTGCCCTGTAGGACTAGGGTGTGTAGCAGTGTTTCCTCAGTCCTCTTCCTGTCTATATAATGATATATTCCCCCTCTCTTTGGTGTTTGCCCTGGTAGGACTAGGGTGTGTAGCAGTGTTCTTCAGTCTCTTCCTGTCTATATTTATATAATGATATATCTCCCCTCTCTTTTAGTGTTTGCCCTGGTAGGACTAGGGTGTGTAGCAGTGTTCTTCAGTCTCTTCCTGTCTATATTTATATAATGATATATTCCCCCTCTCTTTTAATGTTTGCCCTGGTAGGACTAGGGTGTGTAGCAGTGTTCCTCAGTCTCTTCCTGTCTATAATGATATATTCCCGCCTCTCTTTTGGTGTTTGCCCTGGTAGGACTAGGGTAGTGTAGCAGTGTTCTTCAGTCTCTTCCTGTCCTATATTTATATAATGATATATTCCCCTTTCTTTGGTGTTTGCCCTGGTAGGACTAGGGTGTGTTGTGCAGTGTTCCTCAGTCTCTTCCTGTCTATATAATGATATATTCCTCCTGTCCTTTTGGTGTTTGCCCTGGTAGGACTAGGGTGTGTAGCAGGTGTTTCACTCAGGCTCTTTCTGTCTTATATGTTATATAATGATATATTCCCCCGCTCTTTAATGTTTGCCTGGTAGGACTAGAGGTGTGTAGCAGTGTCTCCTCAGTCTCTTCCTGTCTATATAATGAATATATTCCCCCGCTCTTCCTGTAATGTGTTTGCCCTGGTAGGACTAGGGTGTGTAGCAGTGTTCCTCAGTCTCTTCCTGTCTATATAATGATATATTCCTCCTGCTCTTCTTAGTGTTTGCCCTGAGGAGTGGACTAGGGTTGTGTAGCAGTGTTCTTCAGTCTATTGCCTGTCTATATTATATAATGATATATTCCCGCTCTTCTTTTGGTGTTTGCCCTGGCTAGTGACTAGGGTGTGTAGCAGTTGATCTCAGTCTCTTCCTGTCTTATAAAGATATATATTCCCCCTCTCTTTTGGTGTTTGCCCTGGTAGGGACTAGGGTTGTGTAGAAGTGTTCTTCAGTCTCTTCCTGTCTATAGTTATATAATGATATGTATTCCCCTCTCTTTTAGTGTTTGCCCTGGTAGGACTAGGGTGGTGTAGCAGTGTTCTTCAGTCTCTTCCTGTCTATATTTATATATGATATATTCCCCCTCTCTTTTAATGTTTGCCCTTGTAGGACCTAAGGGTGATGTAGCAGTGTTCCTCAGCTCTCCTTCCCTGTCTATATACTATGAATATATTCCCCCTCTCTTTTTGGTGTTTTGCCCTGGTAGGACTACGGGCTGTGTAGCATGTGTTCTTCAGTCTACTGCTGTCTATACTTTTATATAATAATATACTTCCCC